>VSMD01098866.1:0-20778 GCA_008750895.1 Mirza zaza
CGAGACCCGCAGTCTGGAGCTGGCCTGGCCTCTTTCCATCGTCCCCAAGTCCGCGGCTACTCCTGGGCCTCTGTCAACAGGGCAGGCACACGCCACCAGGCCTCCCCTGGCTGTGATGCCAGTGGGGAGGTTCCCTGCGCAGGAACGCCACCTGGGCTGGGCGCACGGCCTCCCTTTGGGGGGAGGGTTGCTCTCTAGGACGCTGATCTGCCCCTGAAGGCACACACACCTCAGCAGGCTGTTCAGGTATATCCCTTCTGTGCCCCGGGCAATGCGAGGCCTCGGTGCACGGGATGTGGTCTGCATGTCTGACCTCTGGGTCCCAGAGTTCAAACTTTGTCCCCACCAGGGAGACGAGTGCCTGTCCCAATTCACCCACAGGGAGCCCAAGCCAGGTCTATGTCTCTCAACCTCAGGCTCTGCCCCGTTTTCCTGGGATCTCCATGCCAGCAGCACCTGGGAGGGCTGGCGGGTAGAGAGCTCACAGTCTGAGTTCTCCTTAGTCAGCTGTAGGGCCCCAAAAGGGAAGGTCCCGTTCCCTTGAGGTGCCTCCGGCTGGTGGCTATATTGTCTCTCTGTCTCTCTGGGTAGCCGCGGGTAGGGTCGGGGGAGGGGAGGAGGAGGCAATATTGCGTCTGCCGCGCGGCTCGGGTCTGTGCACACGGAGGTGCCCCGAGGGAGTTGGGAGCCTGGTGCCGCGTCTGCTACTGGCTTACCGCTCACTGGCGGCAATTGTCGCTGGGCTGGTGTCCGCAGGTCCCTCCGCTTGCTGGGGAGCCCACCGGCAGTCCGGGATGCAGTGGAGGGGAAACGGCAGATCCACCTACCCTTCCCGCTGGTCTCCGGGCTGCTCCGGGGGTCCCAGCCTCCAGTTCTCCTCTGCGACCTCCTTCCGTGGAGTCTCCCATGGTCTCAGGTACTCCTCCTGCCGCCCCTCATCTGATGTAGGCTCATCTTCTTGCTTCTTCTAATTTCTGCTAGAATCTGTCTTTTCTTCAGAGACACTCTGGCGGTGTTTCTCATCCGCCATCTTCTCCAAGATCCATTATATTATTAATATATGAGTTTTCCTCACTTTTAACGGAAGAGATAAGGAGGTTCCACATAATGTATGGAGAGTACCATTTATAGGACTTTCAAAAAAAAAATCTCTGATTTTTGTTTGTTAACACAGTATCAGCCTTTGAGCTAAATCTCAATCAACTATAGATTTGCTTCTGACATTTAAATTAAATTCAACAGTTATTGAATGTGAGGAATAAAAAGTAAGACATGCTTCTTAATATAGACTCTTTAAATCCTTACATAGAGGAAAATAAGTTATGGAATCTTGCAATTCACCTGAATTTTAGATAATCATGATTTGTCAGGCTGCTTGCTACTTGTCTCATACCTTGTAAGGTGCATGAGGATGCTGCATCCTCATGATTTACTGTTAAATGAAAGTATCAGTTTTTTATTTAAATTATTGTGAAATTATCTACTGGGTGGTACGTGTTAATACCCAAACTACCCTTTTATTATTTTTATTCTGTGGATGACTGAGGAGAGAAATGGGAAGGAAGCACCATATTTTGTCTCTTTCATATTTTCAGATTGAACAGTAATAGAATAGATTTAATTATATGATAAGATATAAAAATTATATAAAATTTAATTTTTCTATGTAGGTAGAAAGCTCTTTCCATAGCAAGCTCTGTTTTTCCTAATCAGTTTTTACTTTCTATAACTTATATTTTATCCTAAGGTATTTGTCAGCAGTAAAATATCCCATCCATACACAGTTCTCTATGTGCTCTCTACAGAATGTTGGGACTGACATATTTTATGTCAGGAGACATAGAAATTCCTTTCTCACATTTATGGAGAAGAGAAAGAAAAAGAAAGGCTTTAGAGACAATCTTTATATCCAAAGAGGCATTTGGAGATTCAATGTACACTGGGTACAATATTAATATATGTTATTATATTTCTCTTTTAATGCTCTACTGGAAATGTTTTATAGAAAGAACAGGACAGATATTTAAGTGCCAGAACAATGTATATGTACATTTTTCCCCCAGAGGAAAGCACTAGGGAGTTGAAAGAGAGGGATGTCTGGGATGTCTATGTCATTATTGGTGTCACCAACAGTTGTCTCTCTTATCTGATATGATAGCGAAGATACATGGGTGAGTGTGGAGGTCAGGGGACAGGTGGTGGTGATTGTGGTAGGTGTGTGAGGGAGTGGGAAGAGCTGAGTGCTGGCTGAATGAAGAGATAGGAATGGGAAGGAATAGATGTACCCAGGCCCAGGCTAAGCTTCCAATAAAAGTAGGAACTGGCCTGTCTTGTTCATGCTGTGTTACTGGTGACTAATACAGTGCCTGGCACATATCAGCTATTTTTTAAGAAATACGTTGAATGAATGAATGCATGAATAACTGCTTATAGAATTATGCCAAATTTTCTGTTGAGGAGGATGAAATTTAATAAATAGGATGAGTGATGTTTAGATGAGTTTCTTGGTTCTAGTATAATCCCCTACACAAAATTGGCACATAGGGAAGTTTTATACCCCAACTCCTAGCATAGATATTGAAAGACTTACAGACTTTAATATTTTAAATACATTTGAAAGGACTGGGGACACTTTTTAAAAAATTTTTAGGAGAGCATTCTTTTATTTTCATTTTCCATTCAAAATTTTTTTTTCCTGAGAAAGTCATATCATCCAAAATTAAAATTACTCTAAAGTCATGATTCCTAGTTCATAGCATGTCATATTAACTTAATTATTCTTTCTTTTGTAAACACCAACTCTTGGATTGAAATTTTAAATACAAATCGAATGAATCTATCATTGAGTGGTGTGCATTTGTGTTTGTGGCTACAGAATTTAAGGGTTGGGGAGGTGTGCTTATTTTCTGACAGCACGTAGGCAGCATGTAGAGCAATAAATAATTTTGCTCAGCAGCTGTAAAGATGGGTAATCTTTGGTTTTGCATTTGTAAATAAAATGAAATAAAAATGATTGCCAACAAAAATGAGAACATAACTGTAAGGAAACAACTTGAGGAAATAAAAGCTGGATTGCCAGTGTTAAAAGAAATGCATATTTACTTTATTTAGTAAATTTTAATGAACTGTATTTATACACATAAGCTTATTAAATAAAAAGGCAAAACAATTGAATTTAGTCAATCACTAAATTGATTTAAAAGGAAGCAGTTAGAGACTAATCAGTGAGAAAACCTCTCCAACTGACTCATTAAGTTTGTTAACATATACTATATATATGAAGTCAGTCTCACTTAAAACCATAAAAACAATGCTTTCAAACAATAGATTAGAACTTATATTTCTCATTTCCATGGCTTACTGGATATGTTGACATGTTTAGAATGTAGTATCTTTCTGTATAATCAGTTATTTTTTAAAATTCATTTTTTCTGAAACCATCTCATACTGGACAATATGGGCAGCAGGGACCACAAAACCTAATACTTATAAGGGACAGAAAGATGAGGTGAAAAGGATGTCCATGCAGAAACCTGAGTGAACAAGAGCCAGCACCATCTCCAGCCAACTGCAGTCACGGGAGAATGTGGTCTGCTGTTGCCAGAGCTCTTATTTCAGGAAAAGCTAGAAAGCAGAATTTCTACATGAACTGTCCCTATGTTTAAATTTTAGCAACTAATTAATTTTTTGAAACACCACATAGACCAAACAAAACCTAACTGTGCCAGCTTGAGATGAGGGATGTTTAGACTAACTTAGGTAATTAAATGTAGTGGGAAGAGTATAACCTTTAGAGCCAGATACCCTGGATTCTAACTAAGTAATAACTACATGGAGGACCTTGGGTAAGTCACTCTTTTACTCACAGCCTTTTCATTTTTAAAATTAGGGATTTGGGCCAAATGATATATAATTTAGTTTCTCTTTAACTTTCCCAACATCTATGGTTTTGTAAGGAATAGTAACTGATCTTCAGATTCATTAACATTCTCATTTTCATGCGAATTATGCAATTTCCCCAAATATTTGAAATCTGCCTACTATTGGCCTTTCTGAGAGTTGTTTATGAACATTTGTTGAAACTGACCAGAGAAAATACTGTCAACTTGCCTTAGAGTCTGAGCAAATTGTTAGCAGAGTTACAGTACTTGGCCATCTCCTGCTGTAGTAAACATATTAATAAGCTCTCACCAGAAGAACTGTGAACAGATGCAGTTCTTGAAAACACAGTGTCCTTGTCACATTTACATGTCTGTCTCTCCTAGTGAGGCAAGATTTGCTTGTGCTATCCTAGTAAATATTCTACTTTTTGTCATAACTAGTTCATAGTTCATGAATTCAGGAAAAAATTGGTTGTGACCAGTATCTTTAATATACAGAACCCAAGCAATAAAGGAAGATACGCATGACAAGAGGTTTTTATTTTTCATTTTGTCACACAATTTCTCTTATCCTATTACACAATTTCTTGGAACCAGAAATAAGATTAGTACCTTGCCTTTGTAGTGACTTTTCAATGTGTAACTTTAGATGCTTTAAATGCAATAAATGTATCTAAGCAACATCTTATGTGGTAAATTGGGAACCATCCCCAATGTAGTGGAGCAACCTGGGCATCACATGTCTGTCTTTGTTGATAACTAGCTGAGTAACCTTGAAAATTGCATACCTTTTTGAATTTCCCTTTTATCATCTATATTTTTATTTTTTAAAAAATCTCAGGGTTGTTGAGAAGATCACAAGAAAGCAATTAGATGCAAAACATAAAGTGCTGTATGTCAACAAGATAACATGCTAATCAATCATTTACCCCTTTCAAACATGAGCAAGTGAAGTACAACTTGAATAAAGCAGCTTGTTAGAAATAGCATGCTGCTGCCATAATTCTCTAGGATTTGAAATTGGCCTCCTAATTCTCTCCTGCCATTACTTCTTCCCCCATTTTAAACCATGTCTTATACCTCAGTAGTTTAATTAATTTGTAACACTGGGTATATGGAATAGAACGCAGAATCTCAGAGAAAAAAAGGTTCTGCCTATTCCCTAGATGACCTTAAAAAGCATTCCTTTGGATTCCTTTATTCTTTAAAGAGTTATAGATTTAATTTCCATTTTTTCCTTCTCTCTGGACTTCTTCCAGTTTTTTCACATTAGTGTTAGAATCGAGGACTTTGAGAGATTGTAATGTCGCATACAGAATTATGTAGAGAACACACCATCATCTTCTTTTTGCTTACTCCTACATAATAAACAGTTTCCTAAGCTGCTACCTAGTTCTAATATTCACGATTTAAAGTGGTGGTTTGATACTCTATAACTGGATATAAAGGCATACCTCAGAGATATGGTGGGTTCAGTTCCACACCACTGCAATAAAGCAAATATTGTAATGAAGTGAGTCATACATATTTCCCTCATATAAAAATTATGTTTATACTGTAGCCTTTAGGCGTGAAATAGCACTATGTCTAAAAAAACAATGTTCATACTTTAATTAAAAATACTTTATTGCTATAAAATATTAGTGATCATCTAGGCCTTCAGCATTTCTTAATCTTTTTGCTGGTGGAAGGTCTTGCCTTGATGTTCACGGCTACTAACTAATTAGGATGGTAGTTGCTGAAGGTTGGGTGGCTATGGTAATTTCTTAAAATAAGACAACAATGAAGGTTTTTTTTTTTTTTTTTTTTGGTGGTGGTCCTGAGCTTTGAGTACATGCAGTACTTTTATTTTTTTTTAATTTCAGAATATTACGGGGGTACAAATGTTTAGGTTACATATATTGCCTTTGCATTGCTTGAGTCATAGCTACAGCATGCCCATCCGCCAGACAGTGAGTGAGCACTGTACCCATTAGGTGTGAATATACCATCTCCTCCTCCCCCGCTCCCACCTGCCCAGCACCCAATGAATGTTACTTCCGTATGTACACATAAGTGTTGATCAATTAACAATGAAGTTTGCCTCATCAGTTGACTCTTCCTTTCATGAAATATTTTTCTGTAGCATGAGATGCTGTTTGTAGCATTTTACTCACAGCAGAACTTCTTTCAAAATTGGAGTCAATCCTCTCCAACCCTGCTGCTGCTTTATCAACTAAATTTACATAATATTCTCAATTATTTATTGTCATTTCAACAATGTTTATGGCATCTTCACCAGGAGTAGATTTCATCTCAAGTAAACACTTTCTTGGTTCCTCCATAAGAAGAAACTCCTCATCTGTTCACATTTGAACATGATATGGCAACAATTCAGTCACATCTTAGGGCTCTGCTTCTAATTCTAGTTCTCTTGCTATTTCCAGCACATCTGTAGTTACTTCCTCCACTGAAGTCTTGAACCTCTCAAGGTCATCCATGAAGGTTGGAATCAACTTCTTCCAAACTCCTGTTAATGTTGATATTTTGACCTGTCCTATGAATCACAAATGTTCTTTATGGCATCTAAAATGGTGAATCATTTCTAGGTTTTCAATTTACTTTGCTCAGATCCATCAGAAGAATCACTATATATGGAAGCAATCATTTTACAAAATGTATTTCTTAAGTCATAAGATTTGAAACTTGAAATTACGTCTTGATTTATGGGCTGCAGAATGGATGTTGTGTTAGCAGGCATGAAAACAACATTAATCTCCCTGTACATCTCCATCAGAGCTCTAGAGTGATTAGGTGCATCATCAATGAGCAGTAGTGATTTGAGAAGAATATTTTTTTCTGAGCAGTAAGTCTCAACAGTGAGCTTAAAATATTCAGCAAACCATGCCGAGAACAGAAGTGCTATCATTCAGGCTTTGTTGCTCCATTTATGGAGCACAGGTAGAGTAGATTTAGCATAATTCTTGAAGGCCTAGGATTTTCAGAATGATAAGCATGCATTCACTTCAATTTAAAGTCACCAGCTGCATTAGCTCCTTTACTTAAACCTCATGAACCATACTCTGCCACCTTCCAACTTTTCTTCTATAGCTTCCTTACCTCTCTCCAGCTTTATAGAGTTGAAGAGAGTTAGGGTCTTGCTCTAGATTAGGCTTTGGCTTAAGAGAATATTGTGGCTGATTTGATCTTCTACCCAGGTTCACTAAAACTTTCTCCATATCAGTAATAAGTCTGTTTGGCTTTCTTATCAATCGTTGTTCACTGGAATAGCACTTTTAATTTTCCTCTAGAACTTTTCTTTTGCATTCACAACTTGGTTAACTGGCAGTCTCCTAGCTCTTGGCCTATCTTGGCTTTCAACATGCCTTCCTCACTAAGATTATCTCTAGCTTTTGATTTAAAGTGGGAGATGTATGGTTCCTCCTTTCACCTGAACACTTAGAAACACCTGAAGGATTATTAATTGGCCTAATTTCAATATTGTCACATCTCAGGGAATGAAGAAGCCTGAGGAGAGGGAGAGACAGGAGAATGGCCAGTTGGTGGAGCAATCAGAAACCACATGACATTTATCGATTTAAATTCACTATTCTTATATGGCTGTGGCTTGTGTCACCCCAAAGCACTTACAATAGTAGCATCAAATATTGCTGATAATAGATCAACATAACAGATATAATAATAATGAAAAAGTTTGAAATAGTGTGAGAATTTCCAAAATGTGACTCAGAGACCCAAAGTGAGCACATGCTATTGGAAAAATGATGTCAATAGACTTGCTGGATGCAAGATTGTCACAAACCTTCATTTTGTGAAAAACATAATATCTGTGAAGTGTAATAAAGTAAAGCACAATAAAATGAAGTATAGTCATACTAAAATGGCCTTTATTTTAAGCATTTAGGATATTTATTGTTTTGGGCTTGTTTTTATTTTTCTTGAAATATATTCAGTAATGGACTAGTTTACAGAAAACCATTTCTTGAGAAAAAAAAAAGTGCCCTAATTTATAGCATTTGCTGATTTCCCTGTTAAATTACTCCTACCATGGCTGATTTCAAGCTATTGATTTTTTGTCATTAAATGAAGAGTTGGACAGAGATATATCTAAGATCTCTTGGGGTAGTATAAGGAGCTCCAGCATATCACTACATAGTACTATGATGAAAATCTTAATAAACATGGAAAAGAAACAGCTCTGAGTATTGCTTCATCATTAACTTCTTGTCACTTGTAGACCATGTTTAATGTTTGCATAATATTTTATGCAGTGAATACTCTATGGTATAGATTAATGTATATATTATATATATCTATATAACAATTTCCATATTGTTTTTATTAAAAATAAAATAAATATATCACTAGTCTTTCAAGATTAATTTTTTCCACTTGATTTTTTTTAGTTACAAAAATTATTTTGTTTTTTTAGAGATAGGATCTTGGTCTTTCACCTAGGCTAAAGTGTAGTTGTACAATCATAGCTCACTACACCCTTAAACTCCTGGGCTCAAGTGAACCTTCTGCCTCAGTCTCCTGAGTAGCTAGGACTACAGGCATGTGTCACTGCACCCAGCTAAGTTTTAATTTTTTTTATAGAGACAGGGTCACACTATGTTGCCCAGGCTGGTCTCAAACTCCTGTGCTCAAGCGATTCTTCCACTTCAGCCTCCCAAAATACTGGGATTATAGGAATGAGTCCCACACAAATATTTTTTTATACTCACAAGCCTCTACCTTTTTATAATGAGTGATAATATATTTATTAATTTATTATGTTGTTAAAATATTACAAAGTTTATTTCAGTCATGTTCTATCACCTATTTCCTTATATTGAGGTTTTTACTTTATCTCATAGTGGATATTATTGAGTAATTTATTTTTTTTTGCAGAAAAAGTATTTTGGTATCATAGTATCTGAGATGTCACATATAAGAGTCCCCTAAATCTCTGAATATTATTCTATTGTCTTTTGGTAGACATTGTTATGGGAGAAAAGTCTGCTGAAATCCTAATTTTATTTCGTTTGAAAGTAAGTTGATTTTCTTCCTGTCTGGGTATTTGTAGCATTATTTATCTTTGTGACAATAATACAACTTACAAGTATGTACCAGGTTGTCAAAGTTTTGTTTTTTTTTTTTTTTTACCACTGTGTGCATAACCCTGTAAGTCCTCTGCCTTTACAAATCTCCCTCTAGTTCTGGTTTTTGTTCTTTGTGATTTTTACTGCCCCATTGCTCTGTCTTTTCTGGTGGTAGCAATTGCTATTCCATGTTCTGTTCTGCATATATCTTTTAAGTTTTGTGGGTTTTTAAAATTCTTTCTAAACTATTTTGTCCTGTATTTAGATTCATCCACTTTATTTCCAATATATTTTTCTGCAATTCCTGTTTTGTTATTTTTCTTCGTTTAATGTGATTTCTTTTGTTTTTTAATCTGTTTTTTTATTTGGCTATAATTTGTTCTTATCCTGGCCAGCTCTCTTACCTCATTCTAGTCTTGTTTAATAGAAATTATATTTGTTTAAAAACTCCATTTTTGAATATTAAGTGGGCATTTTCTAAAATTACCTTATATTTCTTCAAAAAACTACTTTTTAGGCTCTCCCTCATCCCTGACATGCCTTTAGAAAGTTGTTTCTTTATTTCTGTGCTATAAATTTTTTTTTTCACAGACTCCTGCTGACTATTTTTCTCTTTTCCCATCTTTGAGTCAGGCTAAGTCTGGCCAGTTTTGATAGTCTGAAGTAAACAACAGACACCAACTTTCCTTGGAGCTGCCATTATCTGCTCCTTTGTCAGCAACCTCCTCTTGCAGATCTGTGGTTGGACGGTAAGGTGATTTCAGGGCACCCAACATAGCTTGCAGTGCAAAGTATCATCAGAGCACTCACCCAGCAAATTTTAGTTTATGCTCTTATTTGTGAAAGGACTGATTAGAATTTAAGTTGAGGGGAAAATTCTTTGAAATAAGGGAACAGACCTCTGATTGCTAGTTTGCTGTTTCTTAATCCAGTCCCAGCAGTTTGAGAGTTTGTAGAAATGTTGCTTGGATTCTAGGAGACCATTTTTTTGTGTATTAATTGTTTTCAAAACTTACTAAGAATTCTTTTCTCAATTCAGACATTATCTTGGACATTTTAATAAAAATTTAGGAAGAGAGCTTTCTGTTGCTTTTGTTTTCTCATTTATATAACTCTGTATTCAGAGTTCTACATAAAAAAATCACAGAATTTTGTTTGGTTTTCTACCTCATATTAGAAGTTTTTCCTTATTCAGTTCTACATACACAATTTAATCAACTCATTTTTGACGCTTTTGTTTCACTACAGCAGCCATTCATTGGCCACATGACACACTATACCATATATCAACATTATGAATCTTTATTACCTCTTATATTACATACTGAAGTCAAGAAGAGTCATAAATACCAGATCAGTATGTATGATAAGTATGATTTCCATATCACTGCAAATCCTGTATTAATGGAATAGGACTTAATGATATTTAAATTTATTACATATTCAAATACAGTCAACCTATTATATATGCCAATTAAAAGGTGCAATGTCACAGAAATACAATGTAATCCAGAAACAATGAATTATTTTGGATTCATATGCGTTGTAACTTTTTCCTTGCTTCATATTTGCATAATTACAATTTTACCTAAATTTATATGCAAATTAACTTGGATTCTCTGAAACATACCAATTGCCTAGATTAGCATGCTGGTTCTCAACCAAAAAATCCAGCAACAACAACAAAAATAGATAAATCCAGAATGTAAAATTGAAATAGGTAATTTTTAAAATGAATAATCCATAATAGTTAAGAATTAGCAAGTCTTCTACATGAATCTGTAAAAATTCCTGGAATGATATGCATGTGTTTATACATGTGTGCACATGTATGTGCTTATTGGTATTGAAGGTGTATTTATTATTATTTTTAATTTTAGAGTCAGGGTCTTGCTCTGTCTCATAGGCCAGAGTGCAATGGCATGATAATAACTCATTGTAACCTTGAACTCCTGGATTCAAGCAATCCTTTCACCTCAATCTCTCAAGTAGCTATGTCTACAGGCATGTGCCATCATGCTCAACTAATTTTATTTTTTGTAGAGATGGGGTCTCTCTTTGTTGCCCAGGCTGATCTCAAACTTCTGGCCTTAAGGGATCCTCCTACCTGACCTGGGATTATAAGCATAAGCTACTGTGCCCAGCTCTGAAGTGTAATCAATATGAGAATTATAGCTATATTAGTGTTAAGTTGAAGGATAGAATTGTTACATAGTTTTCATCTTAATTCTTTAAATCTATTTTCATGGGTTACTTTAATCTAATTTAAAACTCTTTGATTGATAAATATATAACCAATATGAGATTTAACAATAAGCCCTACAGTTCTGTACTAATGTTCTATTTATGCTTTCTCCATTTTCAGAAAATATTTAAACATGCAACATTTGTGTGCAAATACATTTGGATTACTTTTGACTAAAATGTGATGATTTTCCTGATTCTCAGTATATATCTGTTCTACTTCTTTAATCCACTAATGTTTAATTTTGTACAAAAAACAAACAAACAAAAAACCCAAGGGGTCAGGTTTGTTTTTTTAAATCTTTTCTTTCTCATGATGAATATTTGATGATCCTAATATTTATAGATATTTTTCTTGATATTAAGTCAGACTTAATACACCATCTATATCTAAGTACTAGATGGAAATTTGCATTCTGTTTTACCTTATTAAACATGACTGCCAAAGTTTCTAGATAATCTTTAAAGCCCTGAAATGTTTATCTTTATTTGTAGTTTTTCAAATTTTCTTATAAAACTGTTCTATTAATAACATTGAAAAAAAATACAGAGAATCACTCTTAAGCCTGTATCATCTAGGAAAATCATCTTTTAGTTCTGAATTCTTCTTTGATCTCTAAACAACTACTTTAAATTCAGGAAAGAGCCTTCTTAATGTTCACCTTTAAAAAATACATTCATGATTTTCTTTATTATCAGATTTTCTATTCATTCTTAGAGTTGATTTTGAAGGAAAAGCTAATGGCTTTGTGCTTGTATGGGTTCAGGCTGGGTGTGAACCAAATTCATATCTAGCTGTATTCCTGACCACATGGAATGAGATTCCCAAGGTCAACAAGGAAGATGTCCAGGCAGGAGAAAACAGAAGGAATGATGGGTAATTACAAGCAACAGATGTCCACTGCATATGGGGACATGTTAAAGGAATCATAAAGTAAAAAAGAACAAATAATCATCTTCATTATTGGAAGTACTGTTCTGCGAAAGAAATGTTAATCTCATTCCATGTGGTTATAGAGGTCAAGAATAGGACATATGGATAGGAGGTGCAAGAAGTCAGATTTCTATAATTCAAGAGGGAACCTCCCCCAATAGAATTCTAAAATTGAATGAACTGTATAGTAAGTCTGTGAGTTGCATGTTACTGGTGAAGACTTTTAAACAGAGGTCTAAACTGGTCATTAAAGAAAAGATTTTACATTATAAGAGACAGATAGGGAGAGATAACAGTAAGTATGTCTAAATCTACTACTCCTACAAATGTGAGACATTGAGGGAATGAGCTTAGATCTTTGAGAACTTGCTCTGTTAATAATGGTTATAAAATACTCAATCCTCCAAATTTCTAATAAAAAATGTCAACATATTTATTCAATACTTAACTTCTCTGAGCTATAGTTTAGAGGCAATTTTATTTTTGTCTTTCACATTTAACTAGATACAGTATAATCCTTGCTAAAACATGCTTACCGGAGAGTTCAGAAACATAGCTAATTCTCAAAACACATTTAGCTAATACTTTCAACTGAACTAGTGAATTTTGGTATTACACTCCGACTCTGGCATTAATGAATTTCACTGAGAGAACAATTTGATTTATTAATTGATATCATGTTAGCAAAATAATTAAATTTGCTTATCAGCAATGAGAACAGCAAATGGATTAGAAACTTGCTTATTTGTTTATTTATTGCTTGAATATGCATTCAATACCATATATGCCTTAAATCTTCTGGGTAGGTAGGCAGTGTATAAATTAAATTTGTGTTTCACTTTAGATATGTTTCTGCCACTATTATTATAAAGAGGTCTTAGATATACATAGTGCTTCTAGGTAACAATTTGACAGTAATTTAGAGAGTTACCAAATTACCAAACACAAATGTCCTTTTGAAATGTTTAAAATTTATTTGAATGGGATAGGACAATTTAGTAAACTAACTGTTATGATTATACAAGTATGAAGGTGTTAAATAAATAAATAACCAAAGATGATTCTTGGTAAAGTTATTTAAAATCATTTTAAACAATTTAAATCATGCCAAAATAGATTATAATTAGCATGCCTACCACAAGTTCTTTGTTATACAAAGGCATAGAATGAGAACTAGGTTTAGAATATTTGTACCCCCATAATATGATGAAATAAAAGGAAGAAAAAAAAAGATTTTCCTTATTTTAAAAAAAGCCCTCTTAAATTCTTAAAAAACAAACAGCAACAATAAAACAAGATTCTAAAGATAAAGACTCAGAAAGGGAATTCTATAAATCATTCTGCAAGTAATTCTCAAAAGGCTGTTAAAATAGCCAGCCAGTTCCCCAAACCTTATGTTTATATAATATTATGACTATGATATAGTGAAACATGACTTTTTAAATTCTCATAATAGGGAAAATGATCTGGCTTTATCTTTCTTTTCACTAATTTGATTTTGACCAACTGTAATCCTGTTATTTCAGGGATTGATGGGAAAAAGTTATAAAAACTCTTTGAATTTTAAAAGCAGCCTATATATTACATACAAAACTACTTGATTATTGGCAATAATTGGCAAGATTCATGGAATGTGTAATTTAAATATTATTGAATCTCCAAATAACTTTTTTTAGACTTTATGATATGCTAAATGATGTCATTGCATCTAGTTTTTCTATTTTATCCCTCCTGAGGTTAAAACTAAAATCTGTTAGCAAGATAGAGGGAGAAAACCCAGGAATATGGTAAATCATGAAGAGAGTTTGTTTGGAATTAAAATTCAGGTCACAGCTAATCTACAGAATGAATAATCAGATAATTAATAAATTATTTGTCTTGGGGAAAAATGATTTCTGTGAACCCATGATACAGCCCACTCAGTTGAGAGTAATGTCAGAAGAGGAACATTTATGTCATGAATCAGTGAATAAAGGTAAATAATTGGTTTGAGTAGCTTGAGATTCTAATGCTGTTTTGTGATTATAATTACTTACTCAAACAAAATATGATTTTTATACAATAATCCTTCCTCATAAAAAAATAAAATGTTACTTATTTAATTCACCAATCCTTGAATATCAACTGGTAATTAGATATTTTTAAGAACTGAACTTTGAAAATGTAGACCACACGGTCTTTTAAATTTTTAATATGAAATTTATGTTTCAAGTTGGCTGTGTGACCTTTTCTCCTTCTTGTCCTATGTATTTCCTATGAAGCTTCTAAATTCCTAACAGTCTTTAAACTATTAAACTTTTGATTTTTCTGTCAGTGGTCCCCGAACATAAAATCCATGTGGAATTTTTGAAATACAGATATTAATAGACTTCTTTTTTTTGTATATCTAATGTAGATACTGAATATCTAGAAGTCGAGTTCCAAAATTATATTGTTTTTTAAGTTTCTTGGTGACCATGGCCACTTATTACATTTGGGAACACATGATCCTGTACAACTCCTGGGATACTTAGCGTATCTGAATGCAGTGGTTACTTTTTGAACATTTTATTAAATATCCTTTGCCAGATTGTAAGCTTTTGAATGACAATACTCATATTATAGTACATTATATTAATGCTATTTTTTAATCTTCTAAAGTAACTTCCACATGTTAAACATTTAAAGTATTTTTATGACTGAGTGACTCTAAATTGTTATGAGTAATAGTCATATGAAGTCTTTTTTAAAGATGCAGATAAGATTTTAACATGTTTGAAATGTCTTTTATCCTGTTTATAATTGTTAACACACATTATTCAGACTCCCTGAAGGCCAGTTTCTAGCTATATCCACCAGACATCCTTGTAGGCACTACCCAATCCACAGAATTATTTTCAATAATTCATGAGTTAAGTATCCTTGGCTGGGTTTAAATAACAATGATTCCAAATTGAATTGAAAATATGGCCCAACATTTTCATATGTTGAAAGATTCTTAAAATTGGTTTATGAATGTTATGAATAGTATTGGAAGGCCAATGAAGCAATCTATGTGAGAGTTTAATGTGCTTTTTGTTGTACTACCACTATCACCATCACTACTGTTTCACCACCACCATTGTTTACTATATGCTAAATGTTGTGCAAGGTTTTTTAAATATATAAGCTCATTTCTTCATAACAACTCTGCTAGAGAGAAGGAAATTGAGCATCAGAGAGTTTAAGTAGCTTGCCCAAGGTCATGCAGGTATAAGGTAGAGGAACTGGGATTTAAACCAACATCCTAAAGTGTATCTTTATCTCCTATACTCTTCTGCCATGATAAATACCCCCAAAACATAATGAAAGTGTTTAACTGCTATGTGCCAGTTTCTGAATTTGGCTTTGGGGAAACTAAGAAAAACAGGACCTGGTTGCTACCACTTGGGAGCTAATAATCTTGAAAAAGGTCCCCAAAACACTTCTCCATTCTTGTGCCAGCCATGTTAATTTTTTTTTACTCTACCAAGTTTATTCCTTAATAGTGGCCAATAGGACCAATTTTTAATGCCATTTGAAAATATCCAAGAAAACTGTTATAAAGCATAAAGAATATAAGCGAGAGAATACATAGGAAGAGAATGAGCACATTTTGAATATTTAATACACATGATTTCATTTAATACTTATGACAATTTTGTGGTGTGAATTTTGCATAAGATTTATGAAGGGGAAAAATGAGACTCATGGTGGTTAAGAGATGTGACTGAGGTACCTAACTTGTTGAGTAGAAATGCCAGATTTCAATCTCATCTGGTGACATCCAAGAACTGTACATCTCCTATTGAACCATGGCATATTACGTATGGTTTTGGTTCTTGATTTCTAGTTTGGCAACCATGAGAAAGGGAGGGTTCTCTAGCAAACCTGAGCTTCATAAAGCAGCAAGTTTTAATATTATAACAGGTAGATTAGTAGAATCTATGTTAAAATAGCACATCTTGTATTTTCCTGGGTAGAGCTGGAACCCATACTACTAAGTGAAGTATCCCAAGAATGGAAAAACAAGCATCACATATACTCACCAGCAAGCTGGTATTAACTGAGCAGCACCTAAGTGGACACATAAGAACTACATTAATTGGGTATTGGGCAGGTGGGAGGCGTGCGGAGGGGACAGGTATATACATACATAATGAGTGAGATGTGCACAGTCTGGGGGATGGTCACACTTGAAGCTCAGACTTGTGGGGGCAGGGAGGGCAAGGACATTATTTGAAACCTTAAAATTTATATCCCCATAATATGCTGAAATAAAAAAAGTTGCAAAAATAGTACACTAAATTCTCTTAAAAAATAGATTCACTGTACAAAGATATAAAAATAAGAGGTAGCAAAACCAGACTTAAGTGAACTTGGTTAGATACTGTTTCAGTAAGGAGTGCTGCTTAACCTATTTTGTCAATTCTTGGTAGCAGAATCCTGACCTTACTAAATTATCCAGGAATCCACTTGGTTCAAATGTCCATTGATATGATTATCGGGAAGGATTTATTAGCTTGGGACCGTGTAACGTTAAAAATATTAGTTGAAATGACTGAACCCATACCATGTAATGAGAACTATTAATACTTCTTGGAAATATAATGAAATGTAGCAATTAAAGTGCTATAAGGCAGGGCTTGCTAAAAATTTATAATTCACTGAGGAACTATTGAAATAATTAGCCTATAGGACTTGAGAATCACCTGCTTTTGGTCTTTTTGGATTTTTCTTCCAAATTTGCGAGTCATTCTCTTTGTTCATGCTGTTCTTGTCTCATCCTGATCTGCTTCTTTGAATCAAGGTTATGATTACATCAACAGGAAATTCTTGGGCTCTGTCCATATGATTATTATTCAAAGGTCACTTAAGTACAGTCTTTGTCTATTCTTTTTAAAGGGGATTCTTCTTCTAATATACTTTCTTTTCGATAACTTGCATCTAGTTCCTCTCTTTGGCACTAGCACTGTCCTGGGCCATTCCCCACTGCCTCTTTGTTATTCTCTTTAGTGGAGGGAAGGCATTTTACTCTGCTTAATTTCTGGCAGAAGAAGAAATTCCAAATGGAAATCTAAGCTAGGAATGGATCTCATGTTTTGCAGAACTATGAGTGACTTATCAACATCATGCTTAATATTATATATCTTTATTTGCTTAGGCATTTCTGGAGTTTTACCTTTTAATCATATTTCTCCTAAAATCATGCAGGCTCAAAAAGCAAGACTTTTTGGAAGAGATAGTATGGTTTCTTTAAAAGGTATGAAGCATTACTAAAATCTGTTACTTTTTAGTTGTCTCAGGTTGGATCCCTGGGAGGCAGATGGAGATTAGCCTACAGCAAGTTTATTAGGAATGTTCTTGGGATCCACATATGTGGTAGAGAGGGAGAGAAGGAAACAGTATCAGGTAGAGGACTGTGGGACAGTCACAACAAAACCTTGATCAATGCTATTGAGAGCTCTGAAGATAGTGTATTGTACCCATCAGAATTGCATTTACCTAGGGCAATGGCCCAAGCCTTTATACCTCTGTGTTGATCAGTCACTAGACGCAGGAAACTCAAGTTCATGTTGGCA
The DNA here is from genome assembly GCA_008750895.1 of Mirza zaza. Taxonomy (NCBI): domain Eukaryota; kingdom Metazoa; phylum Chordata; class Mammalia; order Primates; family Cheirogaleidae; genus Mirza; species Mirza zaza. Next base: position 17,723 of record VSMD01098866.1, read on the forward strand.
TGCCCTTGGCTGAAGCAACTTTTTTGGTGGAGGCAATTCTGGAAGAAGTTTGTCTGTTAAAAACTGTCCCAGCAGCTGGAGAATAATCCTTCAGTGCTAAAGACAGGACCTTGGCAGCACAATGCAGCATTTATGACACTAGTATTTCATAAAGAGGAAATAAAGACATAGATTAAAGCAATATTTCTCAACTTTTCCAAACCATTCCTCCTTTTGATAAACATAAAACTTATTTCTAATATACTGAACTGAGGGTGGAGTGGTATGAACACTGGTTGATAATCTACATTCTTGGTATATATCCACTGGACGAGAGTATGTCCTGAGCCCTGGTATTCATTAGGATTTATTTCTTTTCCTTTGCTTTCCTTCCATCCAAACTTGCCTTCCCAACCTCCCCTATTCATGAGTCTGAGTTATAATATTATGTGACATTTTCTGCAAAACAACCCCCAAACAAAAACCAGAATAAAATCTGCACAGCAATATTTAGATATCTCTTCATCCTTTTATGCATTATTGTATGATCTCTTGTGATAGTCACAAAAGATCAAGTGATTGATTTAAAAGGAAGAACCAATAGATAGTATTTGTTTTTAATTTCAAATGTTTTTAGCAAGGTTCCAGCAAAGTAAATGAACAAAACCTATTTTTTTTTGTTCCTGAATAGAGTACTAATCTTTTTTAGAAATTGCAATAATAAATATTTAAGGTGTACAACATGATTAGGGTACTAATTCTGAAGTCAGATGGCATATATAGTATATCTATATTGAAATATGGGGATTATGAGTTTATGCCATATAGAGGAAGAAAGAGATTGGGATGAAAGAATTAATTCTAAAGCAAAAAATATAATGAACTGTTAAGGGATCAAAGGGGAAATTGATGATAAATGCAGAAACTCTCCACAAATTTCTTAGGGCACTTCATATATTCACCAGCAAGCATTCCTTAAGTGTTTATCCCAAGTTGTGCTAGGTTCTTGCAATACAAAGATGAATAAGGAATGGCAGCTGCTGTCAACCAAATTTCTGTTCGGTAGTAATGCACAGAAAAGATGTACACAAGGGTCTCAGCAGCCACCTGAATACGTTGTGTCCAGATGCTTTCTCTTTAGATAACACTCCTCAAACTCTCCTGGCTCCTACACTATCCTCTTTGAGAGAATTATTCTTATAGATTAGTTAATTATCTATGAAGGCAATTGTATATTGTATAAAAAGTGTAATAACATATCTCAGGGTGTGCTTACTAAGACTGAGGGAATTTGTCACTATGATCGGAGAGGTGGGGAGAAATGATGGATCTGGAAGGAAGAAGGTAAATTCATTAGCGTGCCAAATCCTATGTTAGTTTGCTGACCTTGGCTAGAAGTGGGTGTCTGGTACTAAGACTGAAGAAGTCAAACATTTTCAATGTGGGTTAGAACATCTAAAAATATACTTTCATACAAATGGAAAGGTTTGGACTTTTGAGTAAGTCATGCTGTGTAGTAAAATGTGGAACTGAGCCTAAGTGTCAAAAGACTTCATCACTTATTTGCTATGTGTATGGCCAAGTTGTTCAACTTTACTTGTCTTTGTATTTTGGGACTAATACTTGGCCTATTTATATAACAGTACCAAAGGGCACAAACCTATATGAACACATTTTGATTATAAAGCACAATGAAAATGTAATAAATTGTAAAATTATAGGCTATATCTATCAAATGTATCAAAATAGGAAATCCAAGAGTGACTGTAGACTGTTGTCTGCATAACTGGGGGGAAAATGAATTAAAAAAGTACAAGTATTATAAAGTTTAAATGGCCTCAAGAATAAGCATCATCTGGAAAAGAATTGGGGAAAATAGCTACAATTGAACAAAACTTGGTGTGTCTACACCTGGAAAGATGAAATTCTAAAACTGAATTTTGGGGCCCCCCCCAGAAGATGGTGGATGAGAAACACCGCCAGACAGAGTGTCTCTGAAGAAAAGACAGATTCTAGCAGAAATTAGAAGAAAGAAGCAAGAAGACGAGCCTACATCGGATGAAGGTCAGCAGGAGGAGTACCTGAGACCACGGGAGACTCCACGGGAGGAGGTCGTGGAGGAGAACTGGAGACTGGGACCCCCGGAGCAGCCCGGAGACCAGTGGGAAGGGTAGGTGGATCTGCCATTTCCCCTCCCCTGCATCCCGGACTGCTGGTGGGCTCCGGACCCAGAGGTCAGACCTGCAGACCACATCCCGTGCACCGAGGCCTCGCATTGCCCGGGGCACAGAAGGGATATACCTGAACAGCCTGCTGAGGTGTGTGTGCCTTCAGGGGCAGATCAGCATCCTAGAGGGCCACCCTCCCCCCAAAGGGAGGCCGTGCGCCCAGCCCAGGTGGCGTTCCTGCGGCAGGGAACCTCCCCGCCGGCATCACAGCCAGGGGAGGCCTGGTGGCCTGTGGTCTGGCCTGCTGACAGAGGCCTAGGAGTAGCCGCGGAGTTGGGGACAGAGGAAAGAGGCCAGGCCCGCTCCAGACTGCGTGTCTCAGACAGCCCCACCCCCACACGCACACTCTGACTGAGCCGGGCCATTCCAGCCCCTCCCTGTCAGCTTTGCCTGGAAGCAGAGAACAGAACTTTGACCCCTGCTGACATTGGTGGTGCCTGAGGGCGGGCTTACCCAACTCAGCTCCGCCCAAACTCTCCCCTAGACCAGTCCTCACTGAAGGGGAGAAAAGGACACACCTGGAAGTCCCAGGGCCCCACCCACCACCTGAGGCACTAGAGTTCTCTCTTCAGGAACAAGAGCTGATAACAGGACACAAAAACAACAGCGTAGCCTGTTCCTCCAAGCAAGCGCCACCTACTGACAGGGAGAGCATCCTGCACACCCTTTTCACCACACCTACTGACTCATTATACAGGGAGTGGTCGAATCTCACCCACAGACACCACCTACCGGCTCAGAAACTAAACAAGGCATGTGAATACACAAACAAAAACCTAAAGAAAAGAAACAACAACTGATCGACATGGGAAGAAATCAGCGAAGGAACTCAGGAAATATGAAGAACCA
>VSMD01098871.1:0-19036 GCA_008750895.1 Mirza zaza
TTGGTTGAATCTTTGGGATTTTCTAAATATAATATCATATCATCAGCAAACAGTGAAAGTTTGATCTCTTCTGCCCCTATTTGGATACCTTTAATTCCACTTTCCTGTCTGATTGCTGTAGCCAGGACTTCCAGCACTATGTTGAATAGAAGTGGAGATAATGGGCAGCCTTGTCTGGTTCCAGTTCTAAGTGGGAATGCTTTCAATTTTTCCCCATTCAGTATGATGTTGGCTATGGGTCTGTCATATATGGTTTGTATCATTTTTAGGTATGTCCCTTCTATGCCTATTTTCTTAAGTGTTCGTATCATGAAAGGGTGTTGAATTTTGTCAAAAGCTTTTTCTGCATCTATTGAAAGAATCATGTGGTCTTTGTTTTTACTTCTGTTTATGTGGTGAATTGCATTTATAGATTTACGTATGTTGAACCATCCCTGCATCCCTGGGATGAGTTCATAGTTTTTTTTAAACTATAGTCCAACCCTCCAATGGTCAGCGGGACAGTGAACTGGCCCCCTGTTTAAAGAGTTTGAGGACCCCTGGTAGATTATGGGAGAAAGGGAACTGTAAGGCTTGAATTATTCAGTGGATCTGTGGGCCAAATAGTAGAAACCCTTTCTCAGATAGCAATCAGAGCCATACAAATGACTTTGAGAAATGAAATTCAAGAAACATGTCCTAAGATTGTAAAAAAAAAAAAAAAAAAGGAAAGTTTTTATTAAAAAGGCAAGTCTGGAAACAGCTTGAATCTGTGAGATTACTGATAATGGCTCCTGTTTCTATGCGGGTCCTGAATGGCTGGTGATCTGTTTCATGATGAGTTTTGCAAAAACGTTTCCCTCTGAAACGGAGATCCTCCAGATGGCACTCTTTCCTTAGCCTGGGAGCATGGTAGGGCATATAGACCTGATCTGTGGAAATGGAAGGCAGAGAACCTGTCCATTTTACCCTGAGCTTACATTTTGGTCTGCTCTGGAAAGGTCATCCAGACTCTGAACAGCCTCTGTACTTTGAGCTGCAACACGCTGCTGAACAATCACTTGAAAGTAAATCAAACAGTATTTTCTTTGATAAATGGCACTTAAAGGAGATGTGGATAATTCCTTTCCCATGCTATCATTAAAGCAACGATTCCCAGGTTTTTGTGGGGTTTTATTCTATTGTTTATCTGAATTCCCAAGATTTTGTCTCTATTCTGAAAGTACTGAGTAGTATACCCAACTACACACACACCCAACCTGCACATCCAAGGGTATTTTTGTAATCATAAAAAAATTGGCCCAGAAAAGGAGTATGTTCAAGCTCCATAGCTAGTTTGTGCCATAGATAAATGAAAGTGCATGTAGGAGTAACTTTTGAGCTATAGGAGAGAGCTGTAAATGCAGGAAGGGATAAGCCTGTTGGAAATTACCTCGTACAAAAAAAAAACGTCTTGGCACAAAGTAGCTCTAAATTGGATTTTGGTGCCCACAGTCTTCCTAATCATAAAAATGATTTTGAACATTTGTCTTGAGATAACTTCCTCTTAAATATATGTATTTTTCTAAAGCCTAAAATTTCCTAAAAACTACAAAGCCCCAGTTTTGAGAGGTTTTCTAATTATTCTATGGTTTAGACAGAAATTCTTCACTTTGTTGTGAGGAGTTTGGTTAAGAATTTTGTGATGTCACAAGCTGTAACTGGATATAGCCTTAGATGTCTCAAAACCAAGTTATGAAATCTCTCCCTAGAAGTTGGGGAGGAGGGCAGTAATTCTGATGCGCTATGTATAAATTCTTCACTCCTCTTCAGAAATTAGATGCCCCAGTTTTTTTTGTTTAGCATAAAAGAGTAGGGTGGGAGTAGATGCTAGCTTTACTCAAGAAAAGCTAAGGCCAAAGACATCTACCCCATCCCTTGCCACAGGCTTCTAAGTAGCTCTAAAATTTTCTATATTCATTTCACTCATTTATTGGGTCCCTAGCATTATTCAAGTCACTGAACAACAACAAAAACCCAAAAGAAAAATTCCCTGCCCCTCTGGTAATTTAAATTCTAGTGAAAAAAGATAATACACATGAAATAAGTAAATAATATAGTATGTTTGAAGATGATAAGTACTAGGGAAAAATTACTTGGGGTGATGAGAATTAGGAGTTCCATAGAAGGGGGACACAGGGTGAGCTGCAGTTCTAAATAGCATGGTCACTGGGTGTCTCCTTGAGAAGGTGAGTAAGGTACATGTATACATAGGTGGAGACAACTCTCCACCCAAAGCAGAGACGAGCTTTGCAAAGGCCTCAGGGGAGGAGCATGCCTGGTGAGCTCAAGGAATACTCAAGAGTGAGGGAGCATGTAGGCTGCATGGAGGCTAGAGAAGTAACAGGAGAAGGGGGCCTTGTAGGCTAGCATAAAGATTATAGGTTTTTGGTTTTACTCTGAGTCAAATGGTAAACACTTAGTACCTTAAAAAAAACTCTTAAAAAAATTGAAACATATAAAAGTAGAGAGAATAGTATGGTGAACCCCTGTGTACTCATCACTCACCTTCAACAATTATCATCACATGGTCAGTCTTGCTTCATCTCTGCCTCTCCTCCCTTCCTCCCTGCCCCTGCTCCCACAAACACACACTGGAATGTTGAAGCAAATGGCAGGCAGTGTATTTCAAACTCAGGGCTCATTCCATAGTCTGTGAATTTTGTTTCTTTGGAAGCTTTCTCTTGTTGCATCTTTCTTTCAACTCTTATCATTCCCCTCACCTCTGCCCCCAGGAGCTGTCCACTAGGTGCCTGCCTCCCTCCTCTTTCCCCCAACCTCACTTCTCTACTCAGGCTCACCCTAATACATCCATTCCACTCTCATCCCCTGAACACTTGATATTAAATAACAAACACCTCAAAAGCAGCTGACGAGTGAATCATGCCTTTGTCTTCCCCTTTGTCTCTTCCTTCCCTCTGCCAAAACCACTTACTCCAGCTAACCCAATCCCATAGTTTCTGGGTGTTCAAAAGGTGCCTGGAAGACTTTCCTCTTGCTGATTATTTGATCAGAGAAGATAAGGATATCCCTTATCCCGGCTGAACCACATTCTCCTGGGTCACTTTCACAGGGAATCCCAGAAGACATGGTTACCCAGCTCCACCTACTGAGTCCTAGCACTGGATGGCAGTTGGAGTCTGGGACTGGCTTGGTTTAAGGCAGAGCCAACTCTTCCCTAAGATTTGTCTGAATGTAGTGGTGGGGAGTAGCCACTGCTGGCTTCTGTCTCCCATTCCCCATTCCTTACTTCAGAAATGCTGCTTTTAGGTAGTTCATTTCTCCAGCAGCCAGGAAGGTTGTGTTGAGGTTGGCATACCCATCAAGGACAGTAACTGCCATGGCTTCCAGCACTTTGATGGAGCCTCAGATGCATGGCCTCCTGATCAGGTATCTACGGCTTCATATTGTCAGAGCGTTCATTTTATCCCTGGGGGTTGCAGCTTTGTATAAGTTTGCTGTGGCTGAACCAAGTAAGAAGGCATATGCAGATTTCTACAGAAATTAGGATTCTATGAAAGATTTTGAGGAGATGAGGAAGGCTGGTATCTTTCAGAGTGCAAAGCGATTTTGGAATATAAAGAATTTCTTTAGGTTGATTTACATAGAAGTTTGTCACTGACTTGTGTTCCTGAGCTATGAATACTCAGGCTGAGGAATAGTTTCTCTTGGTAAGTAAATAATTAACAAATAAAAAAAAAAAGAAATGCTGCTTTTAAAAGAATGGTAATCATTTTCATTTGCATGAAGGGCTCTATGCTCGATTACCATGCAGTATGATAAAAATTGTGTATAACATTAAATATGTCACTATTATAAATTTCATTTAATTTCAGTACTAAGCTCTGTTCCTAAATACAGTCTAAATAATTTATCATATTTGTACTTACATTGTTGTTTAAAACTTAAAAAATTAGGACTTCTTGCTCACCAACTACCTACATAGTAATCTGTTCTAGGATCTTTTGTAAAATTGACTTCAGTTGCATTGGTCTGAAGTAGCAATAGAGCTTTTGTCCCCTTTTTGAATATTAGGGCACTTGCTCATCTTAAGGACTATGTAATATGATTTTGTGATTGCATCTGCAGTTTCTTTTAAGTCCCATGGGATATAATTCATTTGGGTCTAGAATTGTGAACTCATTTAAAACACAGGTTTTCTTTTCCTATCTTTTCACCTATCTTAGGCTTCATTTTTCTCTCAACTACATTTGTTCTATTCTTTCCAGATTGAAGATAATTCTCCTTGATAAAGAATATAAAAGCAAAATACTGTTTAAGCCTTTCAGCTTTCTTTCTGTCATTTTTTTTAACATCAAGTCATCATCTCCAAGCATAGTCTCTTTCTTGTTCCTTTTCTTTCACTGAAAAGAATACCTCCCCCACCAATCCCTTGAAATAATGTTTTTTATAAACTTTAGCATATTCTGGGCTTTGATCTTCCTGTCACCATTTTTCCATGTTCAGGCCATTCTTACAGTTTTGCTTATGAAGAGACTGTTGTTTTGTGTTATGTTGTTGTTTCATAGAATTCATTGCTAGTTTCCATCTGTAACTGTACTCCTGTTTTTTATTGTATCATTTTATTTTATTATATGGTCAGATTTTCCATTTTGAAAGCCCCCTATCCTTACCCTTCTTTAATCCATAATATGATATCTTTCTTTTAAAGTCTTTGGCCATGAGATCATTTTTGGCATTTTTCTGTGCTCTTTGGAATATGCTTTTCTAGTCAAGGCCTGTGCCTAGGCCACAACATTTCTTCCTCCCCCATTGTGACATTTGCAATTGTTCTGTAACTGATGTTTTGGATAAAAAGTTCCCTGTTTACTTCTTAGACTTTCTGAAAGGTAGTTATTAGCAAGGCAATTAAAAAACACATTGGACATTCTGATTTTTAGCAGAGTGGGGCCTCTAGCTGATTTATGGAAAGATGAAATCCTCTACATCCTGGTGACAACTTTTTGTTTATTTTAGAAAAATATCAGCTACCTCTTCCAGCTGGCTTGGCGGTGCCGTAGTACATACATATGGCTGTATTGTTTCTAATTGTTTTTTTATTTCTTTTCACCTTAAGTGCCCAATTGTTTAATGTTCACTTTATCAACCTATGAGAATTTAACTTGAGGTCCCTGAGAACTCAATAGAGTCTTAACTTTCTGGTTTTTGTTTGTCTTTTTACTAATTTCTGACAGCGAAGCAGTAAGAAGGAAATGTAGTTCAGTCAGAGGAAAAGCAGACCTATTTGACAGCTTTTTTTTTTCTAATAAAGACAAAGTCACAGTCTCATTGAAAGAATAATGTTATTCTTCCAGTGAAGCTAGGACAGCAAACACCTCCTTTTTTAGTTTGCGATGAAGTTTGCTTCAGAGTAGAAGAAAAGGGCTCCTGAGAAGCCCTTATTCTTAGTTCTCTGTGTTTTTTAAATCTCTGCTAATCTTGGGAGAGATTGGTAGGAGCTGTGGGTGGGGATAAAAAGGGAAGGGGAAAAAAAGGGCAGAAGGAGCTTGTTCTGATCCTTTGTAGGATTTTTGCTATAGCCAGCTGATCCACAGGGACTTAGATAAAAGGATGGGTGGAAGAGGCAGCTTTGGAGAGATGAAGTGCCAGAGTGGGCTGTGGGGTCACATTGACCTGAGTTTCAAACCCAAATTGACATTTACTTAGCTCCGTGACCTTGGACCTGTTATTTATTCTTTATCAAGACTCAGAAGGGTGGGTGCATTGGCTCACGCCTATTATCCTAGCACTTTGGGAGGCTGAGTGGGAAGGATAGCTTGAGGCTAGGAGTTCAAGACCAGTCTGGACAATAGTGAGACCTTATCTCTACAAAAAAATTTTTAAAAAATTAGCTGGGTGTAGTGGTGCATGCCTATAGTCCCAGCTACTAAGGAGGCTAAGGCAGGAGGATTGCTTGACCCCAGGAGTTTGAAGTTGCAGTGAGTTATGATCACGCCATGGCACTCTAGCCTGAGCAAGAGAGCAAGACTGTCTCAAAAAAAAAAAAAAAAAAAAAAACTCAGAATTTTTTTTGTAAAATGTGGATAATAATATGACAGAATATGAGAAGATTAAATGAGGTAATATATGTAAAACACACAACACTGAGTAGTGATCACAGAATGTCAATTCCCAGTGTTCAGTACTTTAAGCTCAATACACACATGTAGAGCTTAATAACATAGGTAGTTCTTCAACTAAATTGGAGCTTTGAAAGCAGGAATAGTATCTAATGCTTCTCCTATTGTAGAGCTGGGTAGAGAATCTTAATAAATATGGACTTATTTGAGGTCAGGCCCCATACAATGTGTGGCCATATAGCTCAAATAAAGAGAAAAGAGAAGTGAAGAGAACCAAGTAAAGATCCAACCATCCCAGTGCACTTGGCATTTGGCATATTTGATTTACATTCTATATTTTTGAAAGTTGGTCTTTAGTTTTGATAGGATAACTTTTTTTTTTTTTTTTTGAGACAAGAGTGTCACTCTGTTGTCCTGGCTAGAGTGCCATGACATCAGCCTAGCTCATAGCAACCTCAAACTCCTGGGCTCAAGCGATCTTTCTGCCTCAGCCTCCCAAGTAGCTGGGACTACAGGCATGCGCCACCATGCCTGGCTAATTGATAGGGTGACTTTTAAATGGAATAGGCAGTTAACCAAAACAACCAATTTCCCCACAATTCTGGACAAATAGGGCTTTATTATGTGACTTTATTATTATTGCTACTGGAGGTGGTTTTCCATTTGGTTTTATTATTTTTGAGTGAACGTGGGAGGTTTTAAGTAACAAGCATTTTTTTAACTAGGCATTAAAAAAAGAGGTGCACTTTTTTTCTCAAGGTCTAGATGGGTGTCTACAGTGGGTGAGGTGGTGAGGGGTGGGTCCTGGGTACCGTTTAACAGATCTTCCCCTCCTCACCCATGTCTGGCAGGAGAAATGAAGGAGAGCAATTTCTGAGCATAAAGCTGAGTTCTCCAGTCAGAGACACAGAGAAACAGGGCAAGTGTGTGATAAATTCAGTGGGACTCGAAGAACTGAGAAAGGAAGCATTCATCTTAACATGTGCAGAATCCCATACAGGGTGTGGCAACATCAGGCTAGAGTGCATTTCATAGTTATTTCACAAAAGTAACTCTTGTTTATTATCATCAGTATTTGGTAGGTGGTCAGAATTTGTGTTGGAGACTATGTGAGGGGCCATGTGGGGCCTGGATCTGCATGAGCCAAAGATTATATGTTCACATTTAATCCTAAGAATACCTCTGTGAGGAAGTTATTATCATCCCTATTTTACAGATGAGAAATCAAGGCACAAAGAGGTTAAGACATTATGTGTCCTTGACTGAGGACACATAATGGGTAATAGCAAAATTAGAGTCTCAGCCCAGGTTTGTTTGCTTCTAGAAAGGGTGCTCTTTTTGTTGTTCTCACAAAAAGTCCTCCTCATCCAGGGGTCTTTCTGCCTCTCATCTATTTCCAGATGTATTAGTTTGCTAGGCAGCTGTAACAAAATAATACAGGCTGGGTGGCTTAAATGACACATTTATTGTCTTCACAGTTCTGGAGGCTGCAAGTCCAAAATCAGGGTCTCTGCAGGGTTGGTTCCTTTGAATGCTCTGAGGGAAGGATCCGTTACAGGGCTCTCTTTTTTTTTGCCTTATAGATGTTCATTTTCTCTTTTTTCTTTTCACATGGTCTTCTCTCTGTGTGTGTCTCTGTGTCCAAATTTCCCCTTGTTTTAAGAATACCAATGACATTGGATTTGGGCCCATCCTAATGACCTTTTTTTTTTAAACTTGATTACCTTTCTAAAGAGGTAAAGCTCCAGAGAAGGAGCTACTCAACTGAGGACTTCAACATATGAATTTTGAGGGGACAAAATTCAACCCATAATAACAAACAAATCTACAGGTCACACACCCCAGCAGCTGTGCTTTAGACACTGTGTTTACACTGACAGGACTTTTCCTATTGCCTCTTACTGTCTTTGTCTATTTTATTTAATCTGTTAACTAACAGCCTTGAATATAGTCACCTTCAAAGAGGGCCTGCTCACTGGCGTGAGCTTCAGGTCAATAAAGCATTCAGTGGGCTCTAATTTAATTAGCCAAGTTACCGTGACAGCTGCTTTGTCACTCTGATTTACACACTGGCAGAGAACAGAGACAAGACTGGCAGAGCTCATTGTTCATTCCAGGGATCACTGATGCAGCCATAGGTCTTAGGAACTTAGCTTCTGTTCTGGCAGGAAAAGAGAGGGAAGCTGAAGGGGCGTTTAGGATTTTCTATCCTGGATATGTCTTTTGAAATTAAATGAAAACCAGAGTAAGAGTCAAGGCCCTGCAGCTTCATTTCCCTCTTTTCTCATCTTGCCACATACCAACGCAGCTATCCCATAATTTCAAAGGGTCTTGAAAATCCACTTCACCACAGACCTTCATGGCCCTGTTCACTGGATTTGTCAGCTGCTCCCATCCTACCCATCTAAGCTGACATGGCTCCTGAAACCTCTCCCTGTCTCCTGCTTCTGAACACCAGTCCTAGACTCACCTCTCACTCCCAGCAGCACTGACCTTATAAATCTCTCAATGTTCCTCCCCCGTCTGTGGGAACCAACTGTGGGAAGGGGAGCGAGCTCTAGGTTTGTAGTCAGAAGAACTAGATTTCATTCATGGCCCTGTCACCTACAGACCAGTGTGGACTTGGGCAAACCATTTAGCTTCTCTGCTCTCAGGGTGGTCACTAATCAAATGGAGATAGAAATCCCTGGCTTTCTTACTTCAGGGTGGTCATGAAGACAGAATAAACTTCAAAGGAGCGGTCCTGCACAAACTAACAGAAAAATGAAGAAAACTAAATTTGCTTATGTCATATTTAATGTATAACTGGGATCATTTTGTTGTCTATGTTTTGCCTGCATGTGTGTGTCTGAGTTAGATTGTTTCCCAGAAAATGGAGCACTTTGTACAATGTCTAGCCTGCATTGTATGCAAACAGGCATCAAAGACTTGGGAAGGTTGATGAAAGCCAGTTTTGGGGAATAAAGAAAGACTGGTGGGTGAAAAGGTAGGTATCAATGAAGGTTGCACATAGAGAGAGTGATTTATATTCTTTGTGTCACAGAGGTGTTTACACTCATGCCAGTCATTAAACATTGATTTAAATAATTCAACAACTACTACTGACCTACAGCAGATGTTTAGGAAGTTATTTTTCATCAGCCACATGATTAATATTTTTTTGCTGTTCCTTTGTGTCTTAATTAAAGCAGATGAAAAATGTCCTATGTGTTCAGTGTTGACACCACTGACTCACTGTGTGGGGAATTGTTCTCATAGTTCATATTCAGCTGAGTATTTCATAAGTTTAAGTCTTTAGATATATATTTTAAAGGCTTCCAGAGTAAATGGCTTTTAAACAAAGTAAAAAATGAGCTTTAAAAATGAGCAATGTGGGGGGGCATTTTAATTTATATAATAGTATGTAAATTATAAACTTCATATTTAATCTCTGAGCTTCAGAAATGGTCAAGAAACAATGGATGGTTCTTTGTTGGCTTAGAAATAATTTCCTAGAATTCAACTTGGGTCATTTTTTGTGTGAATATTTGAACAAGGGAAGCCTTGTGATCCTTTTCCTCCTGGGAATGCATGTTCCCATGGGGGGAGGAGAGAGCTGCTAACCCATTCCTCCCACTCCTTGTTGCCGCCATGGCAGGGACAGAATGGGGCTATTTCTTTTTTTTTGATGACTATGATATATCAGTTATTGGGCAAGGTGCTAGGAAAAAATATATCTATACAAACAGAAGCCACTAATTTGAATTTGGGCATCAGGGGAGAAGCTTTGGGATGGGTTGGCAGTTGAGCTATATCTTGGAGCACCAGTAGTTTTCTAATTAAGGAAATATGAGGGAAGAACATTCTAGGCTGAGAGCACAGCCTAAGCAAAAGCATGGAGGTGGGAGTGGAAATACTTGAGGAATATTCTAGAGCAGGGATCCACATGCGGCCCACCGAGGACATTTATCCGGCCCGCTGGGTGTTTTTGCCGCCGCTGCCTGTCCTGCTTAACAGCCGACTGGTCCAGGGCCCTCAGTGTGCATGTGTGGAATGTGCGCTGCACTCTCCAACGACCCTCCAACGGTCTGAGGGACAGTGAACAGTGAACTGGCCCCCTGTTTAAAAAGTTTGAGGACCCCTGTTCTAGAGCTTTGATTGTAGTTGGAACATAGGGTACGGGGAAGCAAGGATGCAATGAAACATGAAGCCAAGAAGATTAGTTCGGGATTGAATCATGAAGTATGTTGGATAATTAACCTAAAGAATTTGGATTTGGTCCTGCCAGCAATGGGTGAATCAATGAAGGTTTATGTAAAGAGCAGAGTGGCCTGTTCTGACCTATGTTTAGGAAGGAACCCTGGTAGCCACATGGAGGATGGGTGGTGTGGGGGAGAGAAAGGAGGCAGGGAGATTGTTGGCAGTGGAGTGGAAATTTCCTGAGTGGGCAGGATGGCAGAGGGGAGGAAATAAAATAGGTTGGCATCTTCACATGTCGATTGATTGATTGATTCAACAAGGCTTTACTGAACACATGCAACAGGCCAGACACTCTGAGGTTAAGGTTACAAAGATGAAAAGATGAAGAGGACGGGATGTTGGCTCTTGAGGACTTATCACCAACTGAGAAGCCAGACACAGAATAACTCTCGCCACATATCAAGACGTGGTGCATCTCTACTGGAGATGGTACACAGCATGGGGGCTGCCTGGAGCATTAGTGAAGGTAGAGGGACGTGGGTCTTAAAGGATGGTGGAAGGCTGGTCATGACTCCAGGCCACTTATTAAAAATGTTTGCCATTGCTCTGGGGACCAGAACCAATCTTTACTGTGGCTCTAAAGGCTCTGCCTGGTCTGTACCTGGTGGAGGCTCCACCTGATGGTGGAGCCTCTGCTCCACCATCTCCTCTTCACTCCCCAACTCTGCCTCTTTCAGTCCCTTGGAGGTACCACACTCTCCTGCCACAGGGAATTTGCCTGTTGCCTTTGCATGCTTAAAGCATGCTCCCCTTTCCCGGGTCCCAGCTAAATCTGCCTTCCTTGGGGAAGTCTTTCCTGAGTCTGCCAACTCAGTCATGTCTCAGGTACACGCTCCCATTAGCACCTTGTATCTCTCTTTCGTAGAACTTTATCAGAGTTATAAATTTACATCTTATGTGGTCCCTTGATTCATGAATGTCTCCCCTGCTAGCCAGAATGCTATTTAGGGCAGGGATTGTGTCTGGTTTTGCACACTATTGTGTCTTCAGTGTCTGCACAGTACCTGGCACATAGTACATCCTCAATAAATATATATTGACTGACTCATGGGCTAAAATAATTAATTAATGAAGGAAGGGCATTTCAGGATTTGGAAATGGCATAAGCAAAGCTTATTCTGGGGATATTCTAGGAAAACAAGTGGCTGGCATATGGAGGGAGGTAAAAGGTGAGGACAAAAGATGATGCTAGCAAAGTATGTTGGGTAAATTTAGAAAGAACTTCCTGTGCCATGCTAAGGACACTTTGTTCTACCCCATCAGAGACTGCACTAGACGTGTTGGCTTGACTGAATTAGACTATAAGCTCCTTGAGGGCAGGGGCTCTGCTTGTCTTGTTCATTAATGTAACTCCGGAATCTAGAACGGTGCCCAGCACTTGGTGGGGTTCAATAAACACTTGCTGAATGAATGAGTGAATGAATGAGCAAATGAATGAATGAATGCTCTCATTGGAGAAGCTATGGGGATCCATGAGGATTTTAAATATATTTATGTTTGCTCTTGGAAATGTTACTTTGGCTGCAGGGTGCAAAAAAGAAGGGTCCATTTTCATTTATTTTATCTTTCTATACTGCTAGTCGAATTTCTGAATTCCCTTACAAAGAGTGGAGGTAGAGACTGAGTAGAATGGAGTAGGGTGGAGGCAGGAGATCAGCTGGGTGGCTGCTGTCCTGGCTGATGCTAGTGGTTGGCTAGGGGAGTGGCCTTGGGGCTGGAGGAGGAGGTATATTTGAGAGAGATTCAATCTGAGTTACTGGGTGGAAGGTAAGGAAATGGGAGCAGGCAAAGATGACCCCAAGATGGTTCTATTTGCCAAGGATAGGTTAAAATTCTTGCCAGCAAGGGGTCTTGTTGGGGAGAGGGAGGAGGAGAGAAGGCTGAGTGGGAGCCCCTTCTAGGGCCTTCAGGGCCCTTCTGAGGAGGTTGCCTGCCCTGCTTACTGGGTGTTCCCTCCTGTAGACTTCGTTCAGAATGACGAGGCAGAAGAGCGTGCTTAGGATGCAATGCGCTAATAAAAAGGCAGCTGATTATCATATGGGACCACATAGTTTTTCTTTTCCTTTTAAATACACTTTTATCCATTTCTTTGTATTCAAAGCAAGTAAAATGGCAACAGTCACTAGGGGTTTGTTCACTGCCTATTGATATGTAGCAATGGTCTGGAATAAGTTAACTGGAATAAGGTAACTGAATAAGTTAACATTTTCCTAAATTTTCACTCTTTAAAGCTTTTCTCTTATTAGACATAGGATCTATTCATTCTTCATTGAGCAAACCACTCTCCAGAGGGCTGAGTGGACAGAGGTGTGTGGTTGGGTCTCATCTAGCTGTGAGATGGCAGCAGAGGGACCCAGTGCAAACCAAACTTGGAGGGGGTAGGAGCTCATTTGAGGGGGCCTGGGATATTGTGGATGCAGGTGGATCTTGCTCCATCTAGAAGGAGACTAGATGTGAATGAGGGATGCCTTATTGATAGAGACAAAGCCAAAGGGGCAATGGGCTGAGACCAAGGGGGGCGGACAGAGCTGTCAGATTCTCAATTCCGCAGCTCCCCAGACCCAAGCTCTCTCATCACCACCACCTGCAGCACTGACCTTTCCCTCTTGGGGTGGGGGTGGAGAGAGAGACAGAGACAGAGATATTACAAGGAATTGGTTTAAATGATCATGGGAGTTGTCTAAACAAGTCTAAAATCCATAAGGCAGGGAATCAGGAAGGAACAGTCACTGGCAGTCTTGAATCCACGGGCTGAAGCTGTTGTCCACTGTCAGGAAGGGAAGATCTTGAGCAGGGTGGGGCTTTATAGGCACTGGCCAGAGCTCTGGCCCACAGGTGGACTTTCTTCTCTCTGAGCCTGCCTGTTCAGTGAATACATGATTTCTGTGGCATGAGTGTAGGGTGGAAGTTGAAAAAGGCTCTGGACTAGAAGCCAGGAGACTGAGGATTGAATGGCCTCCATCATTCTGTGGAACATTTACATTTTGTAGCCTTGTTTTCTCTGATAGGAGAAGTGGCAGATATAATGGTCTCTTATTAACAAACTTTGCAAATCTGGGAATTCCATATAAACTAGAACATGAGTATTTCTACTTGGGTCAAGGAGAAAGACACCATTGTGATCAGTTTAAAGGTGTCAGGGCCTGTCTGAAGGACAGTTGAGAAGAGCCCTTGATATTTCTGAGGGCATCAAAACAGTGACTGAAGGAGTGGAGGAAGCAAGAATTTCAAAGCTCATGAGCTGAGGCTTATCCAAGATGTGGGCCCCGTGGGTCCAGGAGTTGTCAGAGGGAGGAGGCAGGGGAGCAGGGCCAGGACTAGGGTGAAGTTACATCGGCATCACCAGGGTAACAGTGCAGCCCCCCAGAACCCCTGTTCAGAGAAGTTAGATCTTAGGAGGTTTCAGATACGACACCCCAGGGCGCAATATTTAAAGAGGCATCACTCTTAGGACATTCAAGTGCCGGCACTCCACTTGCTCATGAGTACCTCCTTCAATTTTGCACTTTCGACTCCTGCTTGCCTTACCCTAGAGGTGGGTATCACTCTGCCCAAACCAAGGAAATGTCCAGGGAAAACCAGAATAGCTCATCTGGGATGGAAGGGAGTAGCAGTGAGAAAGAGAAGAGAAACTTGGTGGGTAGCCAGGCAGAAAATGGCCAGGAGGAGGCCAGCTTTAGTTAATCTAGAATCTGCTTTTGAAGAGAGCTTGTTTCAGCAGCTCCTGATTCCTCTACAGTTGCTAGGAATCCACTGCCACACACTAGAGCCGTCTCTCACACCACTGGAACGTGACTTACAGGAACTCAGGGCAACTGAGCAGCCTTCTCCAGAGCTTAGATTCGGAGAGAAAAGAGAGCCAACAAGAGTCCCTTAGGGCTGTGCCAACCGAAGTGACAGAAAAGGTGGAGGCTGTGTGCTCATTTAGCCTTGATTTCACTCACCACTTTCTCAACTCAAGGAAAAAATGTCATAGGAGGATAAAGGTGGGCTTAATGATTTTTGTCTTGTAAGGGGATTTTTGCCCATCTGTTATTTTCTTTTACAAATATTTATCGAATACACACTGTGGTAGTTATTAGTGCTGTGCACCAAGTATTTACGGGTATGGCTCTGTGCTTCTCAGCACATTGTAGGGTTGCATTTTCATGCTCTCCTCATCACTGGGTGGAGCCATGTGACATTTTGGGCCTATGAGTGGTGAGTGGGGAGAGCACTTAGTTGCCAGCATGGGGTCCTCCAGAACTCTCTGTCTTTCAGTCACTGAGGCCGGCCATATTCCAGATGGAGGTTGCTCTATTGGCTTGGGTCTTAATTGAAGATATGTGGAGAAAAGTCCACAGTTTGGCCGCCTATGGACCTGGAGCATAAGCAAGGAATAAACCTTTGTTGTTTTAAGTCACTAAGACCTGGGAGCCGCTTCCCCCTGCAGCATAACCTGGCCTCACCTGGCTGATAAGCCTGCAGTGTGCCAGGCTCTCTGCCGGACCCTGGAGACACAATGCCTCACTCCAACATAGTGGATCTCTTAGGGTGGAATTTTGGCCATGTAGCAGCTGATGGAGAAATATAGCTCTTTTTAAAAAGATGCTGTAAGTCTGTCCAAGGGAATGGCCTGCCATGTACCCTGGAAGAGCACTCAGGAGAACTGATAAGTGATTTTAAAAGATAGCTCTTTTGTGACACAACTTTCCCTTCCCTAATTCCTGCTGCTGCTGCTAGGCCTAAAGAAGACTGGCAAGCTTAACTGACACAGAACTTCCCCGGAATCACCAGGGTAAACCACAGACATCAGGGCCACCATTTAGAGGAGCTGTGCTTCAGGAAGTTTCAGGTACAGACAGGGGATGAGTGTTTTAAGTAACAACTTCCCCAGGGGATTCCAACAGATGAACACCCAGGGTTAAGAGCCACTGGCTTGGGGGGACAGAACGTTAAGGAAAAAGATTAGTCAGGTACCCTGATCTTTTCTTGGGTATCTTCAATGGGAAAAACCAAGCCAAGAGCAAACCTAGGGTTCACTGCCTATCATTTGCCCTGGAAAATTTGGAAGCAGGCCTGCCTTGGCCCTGCTTTCCCCGATGAGCATCTGCCGTCCCTCTGGAAGCTCAGGTATCCTTTATCCTATTGATGTAGCACCTCATGCAACCTGTCTGCCATTTCCAAACCTGTGCCTCCATCGAAACCAGGCCATTCCTTCAGGGCTTCGTTTGGTAGTACCAGCCTCCAGATTCACAGATAAGAACTTCTAGTCTGAGCAGTTCCCCGGATCGGGGTTTCAGTGTGGTCACTGCACACCATGGCCTCAGAGTGACATTGCAGAACTCAGGGCTGCTGACACTACTTTAGCCCACCTTGTCTACTACCTATCCTCTCAGGTCACTCCTACTGGTGTG
This sequence comes from Mirza zaza, assembly GCA_008750895.1. Lineage (NCBI taxonomy): Eukaryota > Metazoa > Chordata > Mammalia > Primates > Cheirogaleidae > Mirza > Mirza zaza. The sequence continues at coordinate 15,734 of VSMD01098871.1, forward strand.
TTTGTTTGTCACCTCAACTGGGTTTTAAACTCCTTTGAGAGCAGAGATTGTAACGTGTTCATTTCTGCCATGGCTTAGTTCATCTCTGGATAAGTGAGAGTTGGCTGTACTTTGTTTTAATCATGATTTTGGAATCTTTAGTGACCTCTTTCCGCTTTCATTACCCAGGTTTGCAGAGATTAGAATCTATGTGATAATTAGTGTGAGCTATCCTTATTGGGAACCAAGGGTTTTAGTAGAGCTACTCCCAGAATGATTACGTCACAGCCAGCCTGATGGCAATTGAAGTGGTTGGAACTGAGGGCTGGGTTAGGGAGGACGCCGGCTGCCAAGACTCATGTAAAAGTGGTACGAGCTCTCCCCTGCAGCCTGCTTGAGGGAGAATCTAGATGAAAGGGGCATACAGAGGACTGAACAGGTCAAGAACCAGGTTGCCACATCCAAGGAGCAGGCCAATGAACGTGGTTAGGGACCTGAGCCAACTCATGATGAGTAGGAGGATGGCAAGGTGAGGCCAGCTGGGTAGCCTTCATCTCCTGTAGTCAGGCTCAGAGGTGAGTTGGGCCATCAGTCTGTTTGAAAGCAGAGAGCTTTTTGAAGGCTTCCTGGAAACAAACACTATCTCCTGCCTTCACTTAAAGACAGATTCTTCTGATAAGCCCCGCTTAGGGGACCATCCAGGACACATCGGAAAAGGGGCAGGTTATTTTCCAGAGCTCTTATTTCAGGGTTTCCCCCAAGAAATCGTTCTGAGTGAGTTTTGAAAACATACCTCTACCCCTTTATTCCCACAGTCTAAAACCTGTTAAGGCAGCTGTAGCAGGCACACTTTCCTAGGGTTCATGAGCCTCTTGAAATTAATGAAAATTTAGTGTGTATGAAATTTTTTTTTTTTTTTGAAACAGAGTCTCACTCTCTTGCCTGGGCTAGAGTGCCATGGCATCAGCCTAGCTCACATCTACCTCAGACTCCTGGGCTCACATGATCCTTCTGCCTCAGCCTCCCGAGTAGCTGGGACTACAGGCACATGCCACCATGCCCGGCTAATTTTTTCTGTGTATTTTTAGTTGGCCAATTAATTTCTCTCTATTTTTAGTAGAGACGGGGGTCTTGCTCTTGCTCAGGCTGGTTTCGAACTCCTGACCTTGAGCAATCCGCCTGCCTCGGCCTCCCAGAGTGCTTGGATTATAGGCGTGAGCCACCACGCCTGGCCTGAAATTGGTTTTTGGCAGAAATCATCAAAGACTCTCATCAGATTCTATATGGAGTTCTTTATGCCTAAACCTTAAAAAAAAAAAAATCTAATAAAGATTGGTTTAGGCAATAGAAGTTCCAGCTCCTTGGCATGGTAAACAAAGATCTTCACAACCTGGTCCCGTCCCACCTCAACTGCTCTTTCTGTGCATTGTGAGATCTGGGCATGTGGTACTGCATTCCTCATGAACTTTCGTTCTTAAACATTTGCCTGTATAATCAATGTGATCTTTTCAAAGAACCAATTTTGATTTGGTTGATTTTCTTTTTTTTTTTTAATTTCGGCATATTATGGGTGTATAGATTTTAAGGTTTCAATAAATGCCCATTCCCCCTCTCCCCCCACAAGTCTGAGTTTCCAGCATGACCATCCCCCCGATGGTGCACATCTCACTCATTATGTATGTATATACCCGCCCCCCTCCCCCCTCCCACGTGCCCAATACCCTATTACTGTAGTACCTATGTGTCCACTTAGGTGCAGCTCTGTTAATACCAGTTTGCTGGTGAGTATATGTGGTGCTTGTTTTTCCATTCTTGGGATACTTCGCTTAGTAGTATGGGATTTTCTTTATTGTTTTTCTATGTCTTCTTTCATTTATTTCTGCTCTGATCTGTATTAATTTTTTTTCTCTCTGCTTGCTTTTGATTTAATTTGCTCTTCCTTTTCTAGTTTCTTAAGTGAAAGGTCAGGTTATTGCCTTGAGATCTGCTTTTTTGATATAGGTGGTTACAGCTATAAATTTCCCTCTAAGCACTGTTTTCCCTGCATTCCACGTATTTTGTTATGTTGTGTTTTTGTTTTCATTCATCTTAGAGTGTTTTCTAGTTTTTCTTGTGATTTCTTCTTTGAGCCACTGGTTATTTAGGAGTGTATTATTTAATTTCCACATATTTGTGAATTTTCCAAATTTCCTTCTGTTATCGATTTTTTTTTTTTTTTTGAGACAGAGTCTCACTTTATTGCCCAGGCTAGAGTGAGTGCCATGGCGTCAGCCTAGCTCACAGCAACCTCAAACTCCTGGGCTCAAGCAATCCTGCTGCCTCAGCCTCCCAAGTAGCTGGGACTACAGGCATGTGCCACCATGCCCGGCTAATTTTTTCTATATATATTAGTTGGCCAATTAATTTCTTCATATTTATAGTAGAGACGGGGTCTCGCTCTTGCTCAGGCTGGTCTCGAACTCCTGAGCTCAAATGATCCGCCCACCTCGGCCTCCCAGAGAGCTAGGATTACAGGCTTGAGCCACCGCGCCCGGCCTGTTATCGATTTTTGAAATTTCATTCAATTTTGGTTAGGGCACATACTTTGTATAATTTCAATCCTTTTATTTACACTTTTTTGTGTCTTAACATATGGTCATTTATGGAGAATATTTCATATTGCACTCGAGAAGAAGGTATATTCTGGTGTTGTTGCATGCAGTATTCTATTATAGATGTCTATTAAGTCCAGTTGGTTTATAGTGTTGTGTGAGTCTTCTGTATCTTTGTTGACTGTCTAGTTATTTTATCCATTATTGTGGGATATTGAAGTACCCAACTATTATTATTGTATTGTCTGTTTTTCCCCAATAGTTTCTGCTTCATATATTTTGAGGCTCTGTCAGGTACATATGTTTATAAATATTATATCTTTTGGATGGATTGACTCTTTTATTGTTATAAAATATCCTACTTTGTCTCTAGTAATAATTTTTGTCTTAAAGTCTATTTTGTATGAAATTAGTATAGCTACTCCATCTCTTTTTTGGTTTCTGTTTGCATGGTACCTCTCTTTCCATCCTTTTACCCTCAACATATTTTGTCTTTGAATCTGAAGTGTGTACCTTATAGATACCATATGATTTGATCATGGTTTTAAAAATTTATTCTGACAATCTTTGTCTTTTAATTGAAGAATTTTATCCATTTACATTTAACATAACTACTGATAAGGTAGGATTTGTCTACTATTCTATTTGTTTGCTATATGTCTAATGTTTTTTGTTCCACTGCTTCTTTGTGTTAAATTGATTTTTCTAATATACCATTTTAATTTCATTGATA
>VSMD01098873.1:0-27190 GCA_008750895.1 Mirza zaza
GTGAAGTATCCCAAGAATGGAAAAACAAGAACCACATATACTCACCAGCAAACTGGTATTAAATGAGCAGCACCTAAGTGGACATATAGGTACTACAATAATAGAGTATTGGGCAGGGGGATGGTGGGGGTGGGGGTGGGGGGGCTGGGTAGATACATACATAATGAGTGAGAAGTGCACTGTCTGGGGGATGGTCATGCTGGAGACTCAGACTTATGGGGAGAGGGGGAAAGGGCATTTATTGAAACCTTAAAATCTGTATCCCCATCATATGCCGAAATAAAAAAAAAAAAAGACTGAATAGACATCATAGAAGGTACATTAAGGGAAATAGAGGCTAGAAAGAAAACAAGTAAAATAATAGTAAGAAGAAGAAGAATAACAGTAATAAATCACCCAGAAAATTTCAAATACTTTTTAAATGCTTCAAGGAAAAGTGATAGATATAAAACACAAGCAAAAAGGAGCCAATTGACACTAATCAGTGTTGCTCACACAGAGGGAAGGAAAGAAAGAAGGAAGGAAGGGAGGAAAGAAAAGAAATGGAAAAGACAAATGTTTAAAACTATACTTCAAGAAGATTTTTTTAAAGTAAAAGAAAGTTTTTATCTATATATTGAAAGAGCACATTGTTGCCATAGACAATTGATCCAGAAATGTCAACACAAAGGCATTTTCTAGTAAAAGTATTAGTTTTTAAATATAAAAAATATCCTTTGAGTATTTCAGGGAAAAAAAGCCTAAGTCATTTATAGGAAAAAAACATTGAATTAGATTCGACATCTTGACAGCAATATTCCATGCTGAAAAACAATGTAGCATGTTTAACGTATTCAAAGAAAGAAAATGCAAACTAAAATTTAAAATCCATCCAAAATTTCCTTTGATATAAAGGCCATAGACATGGCAAAACTTAGGGAATGTTGTTTCCATGAGCCTATCTTGAGTAATTTACCAAGAATAAGCTTCAGACAGCTACAAAATACTTGAAAAAGCTTCAACATAATGCTTTAGGAGTGACTATTTACTATCTTTACCTATAAAAATAAGACGGATAGAGATAAGCGTATTATAATAGTAGAGAATGGCATATGCTCTAAAATTGTAGAAAAATAAAAATGACAAAAGTGGAAAATGGAGGGTAAACAGAAAGTAAAATAAGCTTACTGATTATCGTATAAGTATTAACTGGTGTGTGTGTATATGTCTTGAAACTGACAAATCAAGCAGTAAACAGTAAGTATATTTAAGACCTACAAAAAATAACACGAGGATAATACTAGCATCTACAATTGGAGCGTAAGGTAGAGACAGTGGAGGAAAGAAGAAATGGTTCTTAGTTAACCTCAGTGCTGGCCATAGTAGGACACCAATATAAGATTATATATACAACCTTATATCTAAATAAGAAGTAACCAAAAGTATTATACGAAGGTAAAAATGTGTCTGTTTTAGCAAGAAATAAACTTTTTAAAACAAAAAAAGCAAGGATAAAAACAGTTTAAAAATAAATACAACACAAAACAACACCAAATGTATGCATCAGGTCAATAAATGCAAGTGGATTTAACTCACCTAACAAAAGGAAATTATTCTCATATTGCCATTTTAAGACCCAAATAAATCGAATAGACAAAAGCAATTAGTAAAGATATAGAAGATCTAAACAACCAATAATATATATGTTATTGATATGTTTGGAAACCCTGTTTTCCAATTATAAGGATGTATCATCTATAAGAGTACACATGGAACATTTACAAAATGAACAATATATTAGGCCACAAAGAAGTAGAAAGAAACAATAACTTCCAGCAAAGAAATAAATACAAGCAGTATATTCTGACCACAGTGCAATAAAAGTACAAATTAATAAAAAAAAATCTTTTGAAAGTCCTTCCACTTGGAAATATAAATAAATAAACAAGAACAAAAAAAAACCTTACTCAAACCTTATGTTGAGGAGGAAATATAAATAGTAATAGCAGAATTTCTGAAAACACTAATGAATAAACTATAATATGTTTTATCTAGGGTATACAGCTAAAGTAAATGTTCAAATAAACATTCATAACTCTCATATATTTCATATCAATAAAAGTAAAAAAAATCGATTAAACACCCAACTCCAAAAGTGAGGAAAATAAAGAATATTAAAAGAAAGCAGAAAAAAGGAATTACTAAAGATAAAAGCAGAAATAAATAAGTTGGAAAATAGTGGGGAAAAGGCACTAAGAAAGAAAACGAAAGAAATAATAAAAGAGAATCTTCTCCTTTAAAAAACATTAATAAAATGGACAACCCTCTAGTAATTTATTTTTTAAGTTAACAGGGAGAAAGTACAAATACACAAAATAAACACAACAAAGGAAATGTAACCATCAAAATAAAGGATTTTTAAACATCTATATAAATAAATTGGCACAATTCTATGCAAATACAAATATAACAGTGGCCCCATAAGATTATAATACCATATTTTTATTGTACCTTTCCTATGTTTAGATCTGTTTAGATACACAAATATTACCATTGTGTTACAACTGCTACAGTATTCAATACAATAACCTGCTATACAGTTTTGTAGCTTAGGAGCAATAGGATACTCCATGTAGCATCAGTGTGTAGTAGTCTATATCATTTAGATTTGTGTAAGTATACTCTATGATGTTCACACAATGCCAAAATCACCCAATGATGCATTTCTCAGAACTTATCCCTGTCATTAAATGAGACATGACTGACTGTATTTAAAAACCTTGATGAAATGGATAACTTTGGTCAAGATTAAAAGTTGAGACAGAAAGTTCAAACAGATCAATTATTGAACAAGAAACTGAGTTTTCAAAAAGCTATTATTCAAAACAGCCCCAGTGTCAGACGGTTTTACAGTGGAATACTACCAAACAATTAAAAATCAGATATTGTTCCAGATCATAGAAAAGAAAGGAAAAATCATTCAAGTTTTATGTCAAATATAAAATATTTATTGATACAAAATCCATATAAGGTTTATATAAAAACAAAGCTTTATATTATTTTCATTTATGAAAATAAATATAAAAATCATAAGTGAAATTTTAAAAACAGAATCCCATGTCATATTGAAAGAAGTCATGTCACAATCAAATAAGAGTTTATTTTTGTAATGCAAAATGATTCAATATGATGACATAATATAATTAAACACAGCAATAGGTCAAAAGAGAAAAATCATATAACCATCTCCAACAATAGCATAAAAGCATTTTTAAAAATTCAACATTTACTTTTATCATATATGCACAGACACATACACAATCATTCACTAAGAATCAATTAATCGTTCTTATTCAACAGGGAAACGCTAAGGCATTTCCATTGATGTAAGAAACAACACAAAGTTGCCCACTATTGCCCCTGCTATGTAACATGATACAGGAAGAATTAGCCAATGGAATTAGACAAGAAAAAACAACTAGGAAGTAAAACTAGATCTAATTTTAGATAACAGGTTTGTGTATTAGCAACACTCAAGAGAATCAATAAAAAACTACTATGAAATCAGAGAATGTGATAAATTAACAGGATATAAAATTAACAGATGGAAATCAAGAGCCTCCATACAAATAAACATGAAACTGTCATGAGATACAAAGGGAGAGAAGGCTCCAGTGTAAAAAGATAAACTACTTAAACATACTCTCAGCAAGAAACATGCAAAATTTACATAAGAAAACTTTTTAAACACAACAGAAGGCAAATAAAGTATACTTAAATACGTGGGAAAATGTCCCCTTCTCTTATGTGTAGATACAACATCCACGGAGGGACCAAGCTCTCAGATAAATAAAAAGATAAATAAAAAAGAAGCACACAGATAAATCCAGAGTGGAGAATATCCCTAAGAACGATTGCCTCCTCTCTTCAGTATGGGCATACCCAGCAGAATTGGGACTAAACTGCTAAACTTGCACCATTGCCTGCATGGATCCTACTCTGAAGCCTTCCTTTTTAACTGCAGCCAATATCACTTGCTCCCTTTTCTGGTGTCTTAGAACAATAGCCTTGTACCCAGTGCTGTGTGTAATTAGTAATGGCACCGGCTGACATTTATCTAGTGGTTGCTACATGGCCAGGTGTGCGTGGCTGCACAGGGATTATCTCCTTGAATCCTCATAACAAATTTAGGCATCTCGGCAACCATTAGATCAAAATGGGCAACTGGGATTTGAGCTCAAGATACCTGGTTCCAGGGCCCAAGCTCCTAAACAGAAAGCCACACCGTCATCACCATGTGTTAGAGTCAACCTGTCTCATCTTCTGTCCTTCAAGAAAGCAGTTCAGCATGCAAACAAGTGATGCTTTTAGGGATTGCATTGACTACACTCCAATTCATCAAAAAATATATCATTCACAAATTTTAGACCTTCAATTATTATTAGTAAGAAATTAATTGCAACAAATCTCACAACTTATGACACAAGTGTGTAATAACACTGGGGTTGAGCACTCCTAATATGCTTATTCTCCAAAATACTTTTTAAAAGCTTTTTCAACATTTAATTGAGCACTTACATTTTCTAATTTCTTTCTTTCATGAATGCCAGTAAATTATGATCTCCTTGAGGGGAAGAACCAACTCCTGTGATTTTTTTTAAAAAAAACTCTCTAAAATAGCCAGAATATGCCAGGTACACAGAAATCAATTCTATTCTCTGAATAGAACTGTATTAGCAATGAAATAATAGTAATAAGAACAGGTATATTAGCATGGGGCTTTCCTATTTATACAACCCTTCCATATCAGGCTTCTTCTGAAGCCACACAGAAAAGAACCAGAGGCTCCCAGTCCAAGATATATTTGCTGTGATAGAGCTAATTTTTTGTCCTATGTCTTCTCAGAAAACACACAGATAGAGAAGTTTTCTAGAATTGTGAGTATAAAATTAGAAGCACCTACTGAAATAGCTAGATTTATTCTGTTTTAGCTAAGTACCCTAGTGCATTCTAACAGGGTGCCTGTGTTTTCCTTTAAAAAAAAAAAAAAATTGTGTCTGCTGGGAGTGGTGGCTCACGCCTGTAATCCTAACACTCTGGGAAGCTGAGGTGGGCAGACCGTTTGAGCTTAGGAGTTTGAGACCAGCCTGAGCAAGTGAGAGACCCTGTCTCTACTAAAAATAGAAAGAAATTACTTAGACTGCTAAAAATATATGGAAGAAATTAGCCGGGCATGGTGGCACATGCCTGTAGTCCCAGCTACTCGGAAAGCTGAGGCAGAAGGATTACTTGAGCCCAGGAGTTTGAGGTTGCTGTGAGCTATGCTGATGCCACCGCACTCTTGCCGGGGCAACAAAGTGAGACTCTGTCTCAAAAAAAAAGATTGTGTCACATCACCCAGACCTAACTCTATTAACATGTAAATGAAATTGATTCTGTATACTAAGAACACAAATGCTTACCTGGCAATATAATGCAACTTTAAAAAAAGATAACTGATGCAAATTTCTCAGTGTGGATTTCTAAGATGAAAATAAAGTAATATCTATCAAGCTGAACAAAGTTTAAAAAGTTTGGGCAGGGGAAAAAAAATCTCAGTCTTAAGTATGGTATGATGAAGGATACTCTGTAAGTTTAAAAGATAAGGAGAAAAGAAAACATTGGTATGTGCAACATCTAGAATAATTTTCACAAAGAAGGGGTCATGCTCTTGTCTTTTAGATCTGAGCAATGTACTTTATTCCTTGGTGCCTCCTAGCAGGGAGGTTAGGAGCATGAGATTTGGAGCCAGACAGACCTGCCTATGGGCACTCAGTAAATGTTAGCTACCATTCCTACTGTGGGGGGAGGGCTTTTCAGTCCCCTCTCCCATTTTCCTCCAGTGATGAAGTTGTCGCGGGGTGGATACCGGGCCTTATCTTCCTAATGGGCAGAAAGCACTCTGTGATCTGTGACCACTCTTCCCTTGTATTCACCTTGGTGGGTGAATGCATTGCCCAGAGAGCTGGCCCTGCCCTCTCTCTGCAGTGTGCAGGAGTTGAATCCAGAGCCTGTTCTGCAGACAAACTATCTAGCCCTCCTACTTCTCTACTTCCTGCATGTCACTAATATAAGAATTTCAGAAGGCAGTGCTAATTAGGCTTCAAGCTCAGGCCCTAAGGGAAAAAAGGAGAAATGCATCGGATGGGTCACTGTCATACCATTAATAATATCAGAATGCTTCTATGACCCAAATTCATTATGGTGGTTGTTGTTATTTTATTATTATTGACTTTGAAGTGGGGAAGGTCAATTGTATGGCCCTACAAAAGTTTCCAATTGTCCTAGCAGTCAAGAGAAGATCCTCACCTGTGCTTTAAGTCCTATCTTCCCCACACATTCTTTTTTCCAGCTTATCTTTTCTATTATTTAAGGTGTTCTTTGTTGAGTATCAGATACAATGAAATGTACAAACGTAGAAGTAGAAAAGTAGGAGGGCTATTTGTCTGCAGAACAGGCTCTGCAGACATCCACTCTTTTTATATGCCTACTCTTTTTATCTTATTATTAATTAGTCTTTAATATTCATCCTGAAATTAATTATCTCTATTTCTATAGAATTAAAAGGACAATCAGAGAGGTTAAGTAACTTATCGAAAACCACACAGCTCATGAGTAGGAGACAGATCTGAAAATCCAGATGTTTGATACCAGTTAGTGTGCTTCATACTAATGTCCCTTACCTTACTATTCCCACCATGAACCTTTTAAGAACTTCAGTTGCATGAGTTTGGTAGAAATGGGATCAAGGTCATGGGTTCAATGTCCATGTGTACTTAAAGTTTCCTCATCTGTTTATTCAGTCCCCCCTTTCCAAACAACCACCAGGGCATATTATCTCCCACTCCCAGCTCAACAAAAAGGTTCTCTGACCTGTACAGCTTCCTCAAGCCTAAATATATGTCTGATATGTTTAGAGGAAGTAATGATGTCTTCATCTGAAAATAGAACTTCTGAATTTTCAAAGCAGGCCCCAAATGGGGCACCAGTCACCCAGCTGCCACCTCCTGTCACTTGGTGTTCACCAGCAAACCTCACCAAAATGCAAGTTCAGGTTTAGGAGACGTATTGCTCTCTCCTCGCTGAGATTCTGGGCTTGCTGGGTGTTGGCAGTGCTTAAATCTCAGGCCTATTATTTTTTTTTTCACTTCAGAAAAGAGAGAAAAAAAACACCCAGATACCTTAGCATGATATTGGAAAAGGCTCCTTTTTACCTTTGGCAATTTCTCCGACAGTTAGAAAGAGCATCTGTTGTTTGTGGTGTTAGTAATGCCTCTGGCCCTCTCGGGCATCTTGAGAAAGCCAGAAATGAAAATACGAGCTATGACTGAGCAGAAGGAAGAATGGTATACTTGGGGAGCAAGATAAATGATAAGACACTGCATGTTGTGAATCACTGTTGCAGCCTGAAAGGATCAGAGCAGGGCCTTTACTTCAAAGAACAGTGCCAGGCTGGTGAGTTTGACTCCATTTTGTTAGAACGTTCCTTTAACAATTCCCTTTCAACCGCCGTTGTAAACAGTCATCTTCTGACCTCAGGTCTCTCGGTTGAATACAAATCTTACAGGGAAATGCCAAAGACTATGCAAGCTTTTATCAGCTAGTAGGGATTCTTTTTAACCAGAATGGTGTCATTATAAAGCTTGTTATGAGTTCCTTAAAAGGTAAAGCAGAATCCCCAAGAAGTCTCTATGCGTATAGCACTCACGTCTCGTTCGTCCCTGAAATCGAGTGTGCAGTGGTTTCTATGTACTGTCCTGCAAATTAAATAGTCACCCAGTGCAAAAAAGACTCAAAGTTGTCAAGTGAGTTGAGTGAACATGCATGAAACTTGATCTCAGGCAATACTAGGCCTCTTCCAGTGAGTCTGAAGAGGGAGAAAAAAATGGTTTGAAAAAACATCTTCAACCTGACCACAGGACACAGCCCCACAGCCCAGAATGTCCTTCTCTTCCTTCTTCACCAGGGTAACCCTTACTCATCTGCTAAGACTCAGCCAAGGCCTCAACTCCAAGGCTGCGTGGGAAGATGCCTTCTCTTCTGCGTCCCCATGTGGCACTGTGCTTGCCTTTAGCACAATACCACACCACGCTGTAATCACCAGTCTGTCTGTGTCCTCCATCTGTTCATTAGGATACAAGGGCAAACTGTGACTTTTTTCTCTATATCAGAAGTGACCAGCCAAAAGCCTGCTCATAGGTATTGAATAAATGTTTCTTGAATGGATAAATGGAATATGTAAATGAATGAACAAGTGAATGAGCAAAGGATTAGCACAGCATTGACATACAGGTTTGGAATTCTGCCCTGGTCCAGATCAGCCCAAACAGCAGTGGGCCTATCTGCAGCAGGAAGCCCAAGATAATAATTTCCATTTACCATTTTTACTATATAAGGATATAAATTCCACCTCTATTCCCAAAATTCCAAATTTGTTCACCTACTCTAAATTTGCATGACCTATCCCTCCTCCCTCACTGACTTGTCTAGATGTTAGCTCTATACCTAAGACACCAGGTCTACCCAAATCAAGGTGCCCTGAGGAGTTCCACTTCCTTCTGGGCAAAACTCACCCAACATCACAAGTTCCACAGCTTCATCCAACAGGACCCAAAGGACCAAATCATCCAAAAAACCTTCCACTTCAGGAAACCAAGAGATAGAGGGCAGACAGAATGAGGACTAGGAATTTCTCGAATAATCAAAACCCCGGAAGCACTCCTCAATCCCCCGGGACAGAATGGAGCACTGGACTGAAACAACAAAAGGTGAGAAGCAGGTTCTGGGCCAAATTGCAGCCATCCTTTGGCCTCAAAACTTGAACCCAAATCTCATTTGCAACCATTTTTGTACCTTTGTGTGCTATTTATCTAACACACTGAAGGCTCTTTTGCTTTTTATTTCTCCTGAAGTTCCCCATGGTGTAGTTTTACCCATGTCACATAGACTTCAAGGCAAATACAGGGGGAAGGAAGATGGAAAATGAACCACCACCACTGACCAAGAGCCTTTGGGGACACAATCACTCTGTTCAAAGATGTAATGAAGCTGGTAACTCAAACCCAGAGGTCACCAATAAACAATTTAAACCTACAACCTAAATCCCACAACTAATAAGCCAGCTGTCAAATCACTCATCTGAGGCTGGCCCAAAGGAGAAAGGATCCACTAGAAGAAGGAGCACAAAACAAGTCTTGCTAATCGTCTAGCAGCTGAGGGATTTTGAATCATTCCCGCCCTTGCCAGTATGCTGGGGGCTCATAAAACTGTGTCAAGATAATCTCAGTCTGTGTACCATACCCACACATGCCATCAAACCAGTAAGATATACAATAAGAGGCAAGAGGTGCTTTGCAATCTGACCGAATGAGGTTAAGAGGATTCATTTGACCCATATCCACCAAGAGAGATTGCATTCAGGAAAAGTCAGTTTTACCTACATTTTACATTTTTAATGCCTTTGAGCAATTCTTACAGATACATCTTAATAAGTAAAAGAAAGTATGATCAGAGGTAAAAAGAAAACAGATTCAGAAAGCATCCTTCCACTTTGGAGTTATTACATTTTAATGGAAGTGTTTTTTTTTTTTTTTTTTTTTTTTTTTTTAACTGCAGTGCTTGAGGCAAGTCCATACACAGCATGGTAATATTCTCAAATCACACAGCAGAGATTTCAGAAAATATCCCTTGTGCTCAAATAAAGCCATCACCATATCCTAATGCAGTGTAACAACACACAATACAGTCATGCACATGATATTAAACAAACTGGGTCATTGCAATCACTCACCCAATGCTCAGATGAAAAGACCATTATCATCAAGTTGCTGGAGAGGAGATGGAATCAATTTCCCAGGATCCAGCCCATGAGCAGCGGGTATGCTGAACAAAGAAAAGAAGCAACCCAAGACCAGCAGGGATGGTTAATAGGCACTCTAGGGATTTTTGTCTCCTCCCTCCCGTCTGAAAGCTGATAGAAATCAACCTCAGGACCTGGCCACGCACTGTGCCCAGAAACACCCCCAGGGCCTGTCTTCTGCATTGGTTTTCTGGCATGTGAGCACTGCCTCTGCTCCGCTAATTGCTGACAAAATAGCTACCTGCATGTTTATTGAGTGATGTATAATTTCAAAGAAGAGCTCAGTTATTATGGAGCTCAATTTGTTTCCTTTCCAAACATTAATATAAAGAATAGCCCATGTGTTCTGCCTCTCCTTGCTCACATCTATTTCAATTTTCTGAAGATGTTCTCTACAGGTTGGTAGAGGATGGTGGAACAAGTTCTGGATGGCAATAAGGTAAGGATGAGAGGAGTTGGTAAGAACTATAAAATAGGGTTCAAATAGAACCTTCCCAACCATGTGGCTTTAAAACAATTTATATTTTTATGCATTAAGAACTTCCTTATCAAGAGAGGTTGGTTAATGGATACAAACATACAATTAAATAAAAGGAAAAAGTTCTAATGCTTGATAGCAGAGTAGCATGACTATAGTTAGCACCAATGTATTGTATATTTCAAAATAGCTAGAAAAGAGGACTTTAATTGTTCCCAGCATATAAAAATGATACCCAAGGTGATAGATACCCTAAATTTCCTGACTTGATCATTGGACATTCTATGCATATAACAAAATATCGCATGTGCCCTATAAATATATATAAATATAAACATCAATAAAAATCATAAAAAGAACTTTCTTATTAATAATTCTATTTAATACAGATATAAATCATCCTTTTCTCCCAAACAGGTATGTTTTTGTTCAAACCTGTAGACTGAAAGATAGAAGATGCTCTGTCATGGGGGGTGGGTACCAGGAGGAGTTGAGCAGGGCCTCAAAATGTCCTAACTACATTGGGTCATCATGTTCCAGGTCCCACTCAGGCCTGAGAAACTATGTCTCATTCACTGAAGGACATATGAGACTGCAGTGGATGCCCAAATGCCCATTTATCAATTTACAACTAGAAACACTAGCCAACACAACCCAGAACATTTGCGTTCAATATAACTACTTGGGAGCCACCTTACCGTATGCCCCTGGTTCTGGCAGTAGCTCTTCTCCTGAGGATGAGAGAATTAGTCTTCATCACCTGTTTGCTTTTTCCCCTTTCCTGTTCCCGAGGGTTAGCATTGACAAATACCTTTGGGAACATTCACAGCCTTCCACAGGCACATAATAAGTGATGAATACTAATTGAGTAGAAGAGGTGCAATTAGTTATGGAACTCCCCAAATCTAGTATTTTTTTTCTGTCTAGAAGGCAAAGGTTGTTGAGAAAGCTTCTTATTTTAATCACAGAATCATATGGTATTAAAGTAGAAGAGACGCTAGAAAGTATCAAGGCCAAATCCCTTACTCATTCATTCATTCATTTACAAAATATTTATTGAACACCTAATATGTGCTAGGCATGAGTTTAGACAACTTCAGATATAGTAGTGAAGAAAACCGACAAGGATATCTGCCCTAATAGAGTTTACATTCTGTTGGGAAAAGACACAAAATAAACTTAATAAATAAGTAAACTCTCAAGAATGTTAGAAAGTGACCAATGCTTAAAAAAAAGAAAAAGAAAGAGTAGAACGAAGTAAAAGGAGTAGCAAGCATGTGGAGAGAGGGGTAGTACAATTTTGAATAGAATACTCAAGAAAGACTTAATTGAAAAGGTAACATTTGAACAAAAGCTTGAAGAAGATGAAGAAACTAACCCTGTAGACATTTTCAGGAAGAGCATTTCAAGCAGAAGGAACAGACAGTGCAAAGACCCTAAGACAGGAGTGAGTCCAGAAGGTTCAAGGAACATTGAGAAATCCAGTATGGCTGGAGCATGGCGAGAAACAGAGAGAGTGGGAGGTGATGAGTTCAGAGGAATAATGGGAAACGAGATCAAATAAATGAGTTCTAGAGATAAAGATACTGGCTTCTACCATAGTGAAATGGGGTGTCTATAGTTTTAAGCAAGAAAGGACAATGACTGAATTCCTCCCATTCGAGTGGAATTACTCAGGCTGCTCTACTCAGAGTAGACTGTGGAAGTGGGGTCACCAGTTAGGAAGCTTCCACAAGAATCCAATTAAGAGGAAAGGAGACTGACCGGAGAGGTAGTAAGGGTGGTAGAATTCTGAACCATATTGAGGAAAGACCCGATAAAAGTAGCTGATGGGCGCATGGATGTGAGACGTGAGAGTCAAGGAGGATTCCAAGGTTTCTGGCCTGAGCAACTGTGAGAAGAGAATTGCCACTGATACTCTTTTTTCAAGATGCCTTTGAGCCCTCAAATACAAGAGGCAACAAGGGAGTATTCTCTATTACCTGAACCTTTCTTTAGGACAACTGGGGAAAGCTAAGGTGAAGAAGAGGAGGAGGGTATATAGTTCCTCTGCTCCATGTAGATTTTGCTTCTGAATCCTCTAATTTTTAAGTTCCCTAACCTTGCAGTCTTCCAGAAAATGGCCATCCTCTCCCAACAATAATGAAATGGTGGGTTTTCAGGTTCAGGAAGTCCCTGGCCCTTGATTCAGAAAAGCTCATCCTTCCAGGTTGGATGAAAGTCCCTCCAGTCTTAGAGGCCTTTGCAGTCTACCCAGGAAATGTTCTGAAGTGTGAAGTCACCAATAATACTGTCACCTCAGCCAGGAAAGAGTCTTAGTTGACTATTCCAAATTTCCAAATGGCTTGGGGCTCTTCTTCTTCTTCTTTTTTTCTCTTTTTTACATTATGGCCATGAATCCCGGGGAATCTAAAGGCTGTTCATGCTGTCACTGCAGCCTGGGCCTGCATGGGGGCTTTTCTAGCAATGCGTTTTTGAGACGCTGGGGAACTCCCTACCTCCTGCTTATCATAGCCTCTATCACAATGGCTGTGGTTTAGCCAAAGACTGCCTGGTTTAAACAAAGTCACATGTAGTGACCAATATTTAAAGCAAAGCCACTCTAGTTGAAGCGTGGGTAGGGGACAGTCCTATCCCTTGGCCTCCCTCCCCTGCCACCACCCTTTCCCAATCACTAGGTCCACTGAAGAGTCCCCTAAGTAGGCACTGAGGAGAATTAGGTTCTCTAGATCAACAGTCTCCAACGTTTTTGGCACCAGGGACCAGTTTCATGGAAGACAATTTTTCCACAGTCTAGGGTGGGAGGGCACATGTTTTCAGGATGATTCGAGGGCATTACATTTACTGTGCAGTCAAACCTGTCTGCTGATGAGAACCTATATTTGCAGCCACTCACCAGCACTAGCATCACCGCCTCAGCTCATCAGGCATTAGATTCTCATAAGGAGCGCGCAACCTAGATCCCTCAAACTGTGTGCACAGTTTTCAATAGGGTTTGTGCTCCTATGAGAATCTAATGCTGCTACTGGTCTGACAGCGAGCACAGCTTATGTGGTAATGCAAGCAATGGGGAGCGGCTGTAAATACAGATGAAGCTTCTCTAGTTCACCCGCCACTCACCTCCTGCTGTGTGGCCTGGTTCCTAACAGGTCATCAGCGGGTACCAGTCCTCAGCCCGGGGGTTAGGGTCTGCAGCTATAGAACACAGTTTAAAAACCAGTGGACTATGGCTTTCTGCAAGAACAGACCACACAGAGGTAGATAGAATTATTTCCCTATCTTTTGGTCAGGCTTGAGAAACTTAACTTGCCATTTGCCATCTTTCTGAGTAACTGGTAAGTGTGAGCAAGCTCTCCATCACAGCAATACAGGCATCGTCTGCAAGAGCAGGTGGCCAGATTCCAGTGAAAAACCATGTAAACTATCTAACAACGCCCTTATTTCATTTCCTTGAAGAATATGCCTCTCGGGGGACATGTTTCAGCCAGAGTTGAAAAGATTCCTTTTTCTTTTTAAGGCTGAAAGAGAACTCTAAGAAAACCCTCTACTTTCTGACCCTGTTCTTTCTACAAGAGGCTCATCAAATTTCTTCACCGTTCTCTCCACTATAAAAATTTATTTCTCTGATGGCATGCCCAGGGCTGGGACTGCAGCAATGATACTGACAGCTAAGGAGTCCAGCCAGGCATCTAGGTTGGAGTTGCCTTTTTTTGCATACCCAGGGGCCAAGACACAGGGCTCAAGACCCCATTCCAGAACCACCGCTCCTGGTGCCTCCTTTAAAGACTAGTCAAGTTCACTAACCCTCGAAAGGCTTTCATGTGAATTCTCTTGTGGTTGATGAGAGAGAGCAGCCCTCTTTCCACATCTGGGCCCTCACATGCCAACTGAACCCTGAAGCAAACTTGCCCGTGCTCAGAGACTCACCAGTGTTTCACAAAAGCTCTCTCTTCAGCTTCTGACTCTAGCTTCTTTTGCTATAGGGGCTCCAAATAAATCCAAATTATCTTCTCCTGTATTATCTTAATCCTCTCTTGTATCACCCGGTACCTTTATATAAATGTCCCTCCTCTCTATCCTGCCTGAGAAGGAGGGTGGGAGGGAAGGTCTTCATGAATATCATTTCACGAAAACAGGCTCAGTAGAAGATGAGCTTGGGCCACTGGGACCCCCAGCCCAACTTAGACCCAACCAAGGGCCACCCCCAACAGCTGCACTCAGATGAGGAAACTGACCTCCATCTCATCATCGACGGCTATGCCCAAGATCACAAAGGTCATTAGTGACAAAGCTGGCATTAGAACTTATGTCTCCTGATTCCCTCTCTAAAGGGCATAAACTCTCTGAAAACAAAGATGACAAAGATTTTTCAAAGATCAAAACATCTTATTGTTAAGATAAGATGGATTATACTTTTAAAAAATTAAGTATAATCCATGACAAATAATATATTTATCACAGGGGGAAAAAAAATACTTGTTCTAGAGAGATTCATTTTTCAGCCTGCCAGTGACTAAGTTTCATCCTTTCTTATGAATTAGCTAAAAGACATATCCCTACACCCTAAAATGCATTAGCCATAAAAGAGGGAAGGGAGTGGGCTGAGTGTCTGACACAATCTCTCCTAAACCCTAAACCACACGGGTGAGGGATGGATGGGCTCTGCGTGCCTGTAGAGCAAAAACAAAAATAGCACATTTACAGGGCTTATGTAACAGCTTCTCAGAGGTTAAAAACTGCTTCCAGCAGCATTTTCTGAACTCAAATAGTGAGCTCGGCTACTGTGGCTGTGGTTTCTACTTCTGAGGGTCCTCAGAAGGGACTCGGTTATTATTCCTTATACTTCAGAGCTGAATTATCTTGCAGTGCACACAAGTCAGCAAGGCTGTTTTCCGCCAAATTGTGAACAATCACTTCCCACAGTAATTGTTCTGTGAATTCCCCCGTCTGCATAGACAATGGGTCCCAGCTTCGACTCCTTTGCATAAATGTGGCAGTTACTCTTACAATAGACCAGCTCTCTGGCTGGAAGTCAGGAAGGCACTAATATCCAGGGTATTATGCTGCCCAGATTCAGGAAAGAAAAGTGACAGCTTGAAATTACAGCAGAATGAAGTGTAGAGAAACTGAATTGGTACAGGCCTTTTAATAGAGGGCGTCCTACAGGTCTCTGCATTTTAATTTATGTCTTAGAGAAGGCATGGGTGAGGAGGGGGCTGGAAGTGGATGAAAAGTGGGGCATGACGAGGATAGAAAGACGCAGTTCCTATTTTGCTTTGTTCTGTTTTGTTTTGTATGGTATTAATCCATGCAACAACAAAATTTCTGGACTCTAAGGACGACAAAAATTATCTGCCTTCAAATGATGTGACCACTTGCTTACCTAGTGAGATTCCCTTTATGCAAAGCCAGTATTAGACTTGCTGTTATTTTTTATTATTATTATTTTGGAATATTATGGGGTACAAACGTTTTGGTTACATAAATTGCTTTTGTACCATTTGAGTCAAAGTGTGCCCATCCTCCAGATAGTGTGCATTGTACCTGTTAGGTGTGAATTTACCCATCCCCTCTTCCCCGCCCCACACCTGCTTGATTTCCAATGAATGTTATTTCCATATGTGCACATAAATGTTGATCAATTAGTTCCAATTTAATGGTGAGTACACGTGGTGCTTATTTTTTCATTCTTATGATATTTCACTTAGAAGAATGGTCTCCAGTTCCATTCAGGATAACACAAGAGGTATTAGTTCACCATTTTTTATGGCCAAGTAGTACTCCGTGGTATACATATACCACATTTTATTAATCCACTCAATACATATACCACATTTTATTAATCCACTCATGTATTGATGGGCACTTGAGTTGTTTCCACATCTTGGCAATTGTGAGTTGTGCTGCTGTGAACATTGGAGTGCGGGCATCTTTTTTAGACTTGCTTTTAAGCAACAACAATAATACAGTGCCAGCAACACATTGCAATTTATTGTCCACTGCTCCACTTGCTCTGATCCCTTTCTCTGTCCAAAAGTACCAACTACTTTCCACTCACCTTTTTCTGTCTCCAGGAAGTTGAAGTTTCTGCATTATCTGAAATCTGCAGAACAGACTTTGATATGTACAGACTCCAAAAAAGGCATGTCCTCCTCCCAACATCTCCATCAAGTTGTATCTGTTTCTGCTCACCACTATCTTCTACACATAGTATGTGCTCAATAAAAATTTGTTGAAAGGATAGAAGAACCACACCTTTCTGTCTTCCCTGTGTAACAGAACAGGCGCTGCCTTCTTGGACTCCATGTTGTGGGTTTCTGACCTTTTCTGCAACTACCAAGGCCATTTTGCAGTAGAAGTTTGAGTGAGCCCAGATCAAGACAATTTAGTCAAGAGGTCTGCACTACTGTGGTAGGAAATGGTTAGGGGAGTTCCTTTCCAGTTAATTTCAGATTGTCAAACTGATACGTTGAGGAGGTAAGTAAATTCACCGAGAGGGAAAACATCCCTTAATCTGCAGGATTCGAACCTGCTCAGGGAGACTCCAGTGAATTTCTAGTTCATCGCTTTAACCACTCAGTGTCAACTCACCAAGGCCATTTGGAATCTCACACTTGTCCCTCAATGCGCAGCAAACACACTATGTCAGTGTCACCTGAATATTCTAAATGAACTTCAGCTCCAGCCCATATCTGTCTATACCAGGAAGTCTCTGCTGCTCACACCAGATCAAGGTGACTTCTCTCCTCTGCTCTTAGCATGCATATCACTCAACGGTCACTTATCTGGTCTCATTTCATTATACAGATTTTTGCACATGTTTTCCAATCACATTATAAATACCTTGCAGTAAAGGACTGCAGTTTATATTTCCCTTACGTCCTAATCAATGTACAAGCTGTAGCAGGAAGTCAGGAGCTCTTTGCAGACATGAATCAATAAGAATGCATCCTATTTCAATATTCCTGTTAAGAGTTTTTAAATGCTGACTAGGACTTTGAGTTCTAAGTAACAGTACTTGATAGAGCCTTAAAAGCAGGAAAAAAAAAATTGTCCTCCTGCTCATCCTAACAGTTGTGTGGTCTGGTTAAAATGATACTTGTGAAAAACATCACTAGTCAATATATAGCAACATAAACCCAGTGCCTAAAAGAAATCGGATTGCATACAAGAAAAAGTAACAATATCAGAAAGGTGGCCCTCAAAATGGGTTTGTATTTCTACCCAACTAATAGATCCATCATGTATTAGGCACTGACATGTAGAGGAAGAAATGGCCTTTTACTATTAATGCTTTACACTCTGGTTATGTACATATTACCCAGAGGAGGCATTTATGTCTCTTCCATTCAAAGCTCCTAAAAGGTGCCATCATCATCATCATCAACATCAAATTCTTCACTGTTCCTGGTATGGGGCTGAGAGATGCAAGAAGAGAACAAGGAAACCCTGATTCCTGAGCCCTCAAGAGGTCACAAGGACAGGTACCCTGGTGGGGACATTCCTTACAGAGATATACAAATAACCAAATCTAAACTGAAGTCTATCTCAGGACTGAAACATGGGGCACTGGGTCATGGAGTGGTTTAAAGGAAATAGTACTGATAGGAAACATGACTTCTAATTCCAGCTTTGTCACTAACCAGTTGAGGGACAATATGCAAGTCACTTAGAAGCCCTGGCCTCAGATTCTTCATTTTTAAAATGTGAGAATTTGGACTATATAATCTCTACGGTCTCTCTAAGTTCCAATGTTTAAACAGAGGTCAGCCTTTTGCCAGGTGCCACCCTTAACAGAAGAATGTAATGATGGGAGTCCACACAGTGGACAGAGACACATCTGGGTCCAAATTGTGGCTCCCCCACTCACTAACATGAGCACGTCATTAATCTTAGGAAGTCCCAGTCTACTAAAATGTAAAATGAGTCCAATGATATTTTTATAAGGACATTATAAGGATTGAAAGAAATAATGTTACCTAGGACATACTTAACACTCAATAAATACAAGCATTATTGTGATTATTTTCTCCTCTCATGTTGAATGCATAAAGCACACTATTAGGATGTTTTAACAATGAACATAACACACAAGAGCTTGTTAGACTCAGAAAAAATTTGAAAGAATCTCAGATTCCTGGATGTCTGATCCCTCAGTCAGAAGATCAAGAATTTACCTGATGGCAGCTCAGGGGCAAAGTGTGGGGACAATTTGTCACTACACTGAGCCTCCCCACATTTCCTCTGAGATATTCAACATCAAGATCTAGACATGACATGCCTTGTACCAGCTTTTCACACACCATGAATCAAGGAACACCAGAAGTCCCCACTTCCTGGAATATCTCCTCAACAGTCGCCATGGTGTTTGACATTCCACTACTAGAGACTTGCTTCTTGGATAAAGGCTCAAAACATTCCTTTCCGGACTTCTTTTAAAATACAAATTCTTTGGAAAGCAATAATAAGTAAGCTGTTTGTAATTAATTAGACAAGACATTGTAGGAATGAGCAGGTTATGGGGAGAAAGAACAATGTGAGCTGTAATGATAAAGTTTTTCTAACTTTACAGTTATGACATCACTGTACATGGATGGAGGTGCTGTGTGTAGCAAGCATGTCCCATTGGAGTGATTGGTGCCCCCAGACCCTTGACACACAATATCCTCCACTTTCCACCTGATTGATTCTCAATGTCCGGCCTGCTTGTATCCATAACTATTGTAGAAGTGCCTATCTGACCTTCTTCATGAAACCCACATGGCTTTCTGGATACCTGGTCGGGGCTCTGTGCCATCTGCTGACATGGCAGATCCAGCATCACTTGCCAGGACTCTCCAAAGAAAGTGGGAGAGGTCAAGGGGGTTGGCAGAGACGGGAGGCTGATGACTGAGCAGAGAGTGCCAAAAACTCATCAGAGGATTGTGAATGCCACAGCTGATTAGAAAAGGCCAAAAATTCCTCCACTAAAAGAGCACGGTTTATAACTCTAATAATTTATACATGGGCTCACTTTCCCTGAATAATTACAGATTATTATCCAGCTAATTACAGTACATGGTATTAAAAGATCTGAAATTCATTACTCCAATCTAGGAAATTACTTTGGCACGTGTTTTGAAAAGAAAAATGCTAGAAAAGAAGTTCGAATCTTGCCAGGGTGATAGACTGCCATGGTTTCATGCTCTTTTCCCCAGCGTGAGACAGGTTTATGTTGTCATATAACCTACAAATGTCCTAAAATGTTAATTTCAGCATCTCAGTCCCAAATGACTCTTCTCTTTAAATAGAGTTGCCAAATTTAGCAAATAAAAACACAGGGTGCTCGATTAAATTTGAATTCTAGTTACACAATAAATAATTTTAGTGTAAGTATGTCCCAAATATTGCATGAGACATAATTATACTAAAAATATTATTCATTGTATATCTGAAATTCAAATTTAACTCAGAGCCCTGTATTTTATCTGACAATTCTGTCCCAAGGGAGATCTAAAATAGCAAGTAATGCTGAGAATAGACAGTAAAAGTGTAAGTTCAATGAACGGTATCCCAATGTCAAAGAGTGGGGGATCAAACTTCATACAAAAATATGAATCTCCAACAGAACAATGTTCCGCATTGGGAGGAAAATGTCCAAGAGGGTTCTCAAATGTGAGCCTTCACTTCCAAGTCAAAATGACAAAATGGTAAACTATCCCTTTCCCATGTGGATCTGGTCCTTGTGCAAGGGGACCTTGGCTGTCACCACCAAAGAATCTTTTCCATCAATATTCAACAAAGAGGGAAATGCAAAAGAATCATGAACTGCACTCTCTTGACGTAGGAGCCCACATCCACTTCCCACACCCACCCCAACCCACCCACTGATTCTTTTCAGGATGACATCCCTATCCATTGAAATAAATGACCATCTCCAGCCCTCCCACTATTTTGGTAGAAACAGAAATCCACATGCTAATGTTGAGATAGAAATAGTGAGGGGTTAAGAGATGGAGAAGGTAGAAAAGTATTTTCTATTTCTTTTTTTTTATTTTTATTTATTTATTTATTTTGAGACAGAGTCTCACTTTGTTGCCCAGGCTAGAGTGAGTGCCGTGGCATCAGCCTCAGCAACCTCAATCTCCTAGACTCCAGCAATCCTCCTGCCTCAGCCTCCCAAGTAGCTGGGACTATAGGCACGAGCCACCATGCCCGGCTAATTTTTTTTTCTATATATATTAGTTGGCCAATTAATTTCTTTCTATGTATAATAGAGACAGGGTCTCGCTCTTGCTCAGGCTGGTTTCGAACTCCTGACCTCAAGCAATCCGCCCGCCTCGGCCTCCCAGAGTGCTAGGATTAGAGGTGTGAGCCACCGCACCCACCCAGCATTTTCTAATTAATAAAGTATCAGTACCTCATTTTTTATTCCAGAATGGCTTTAAAAATTTCTGAGCATAACACACAGCGCTGATCAATACACTTGAGAAGAAACATAGTCTAATTAAGGGAAAAAATTGCTGTACTGATCACAAGGGGAGTAAAATTCAAAGAACATCAGTGTGGGTTGTTTGTAATCCAGGTAGTTTGAAGATCCCTTCATTCAACAAATATTTAGCAAGCGCCTACTGCTGTACTAGCTACTGCCGCAAGCACAGGGGTTACAGCAGTGAACAAGACAGGCAAGATCCTGCTCTTGGGAGGCTTATGTTCAAGGGCTAAGGCTGGGAAGGATGGGAGGACAGAAAATATAGGAAATAAATAATAGAAGGACAGATAAAATAACAAGATTATTTCAGGCAGTGTCAAGGGCTTTGAAGGCAATAAAACAGAATGATATAATCACGGAGAGGGGACACTAGGGATATAGATAAGACTGACTCATAAAACAGCCAGCGGTTTTCCAAAGATATCTAAGTTTAAGGTTCTCTCTAAGTTCAAGATTCAAGGTGGGGGTGCCCCACATGGTCTTGGTCACCTCAACCACAGGTTTGCAGAATTCATTCACTTTAAAGACTCACCTAATAGTCTGTCCCTTTTCCATCTTGAGTGCCAATGAAGACGTATAATACAGTGTGTATCTCTCTCTCTCTCTCTCTCCCTCCCACCACACACACACACACACACACACACACACACACACACACAGCCTTTGTGTGTGTGTAGCAGAGTTAACTGAAGGTTTGTGGGAGGGATATAAAGAGAGTTCACTGCACCACAACACAAAAACCTAAAATTGAAATTAGACATCCCATTCTGAACCCTCCTGGGGCATGTTCTGTCGCTTTGCTCCTCCCTTCTTGGCTTCCCCATTCCAGCAATGTCCTGTTCATATCTAGCGATAAGCTTTTTATGCCTTTTGTTGTTTTACCCCTTGCCAAGCCATCACTTCGGTGTCTCACTTTTTGTTCAAGCACCTTATCATGCTATTTCCCTAAACAGACAATTTCCTCTTTAATAGAAATTCTGGTGCCAACTGTTAAGATAATAATTTCTTTCAACTAGCTACATGTAATAGTCAGAAATCTATAATTTTCTCTGTTGTCCTGGGCGTATGCATTGCTATGCCATGAATTAATTTTGTGATAACTGAAAGTTTGAATGAAACCATGACACGTTCTTCTTGCAGTCAGTTTTCCAGATCCGTTTTGTATCCCACAGACTATGTGCCTGTGCACAATAGGCCTCCAATAAATGCTTGATGAATTTAATTTAGTGTAATACAACCTACATGAGCACCATGCTGAGAGCAGAACAGACATATGACAGTGGGCTAAAACTCACGAAATAGCTCGTTTATTAACAATAATTTGCTACCAGCCACACTTAGAAGTAGATTATTTTTTATGCTGTTTCTTGATCTTATCATTAAAACATACCCGTAAGGTACCTTTTGAAGCAAGCTCAGGTAAGACACCTCACTAGCCTCTAAAATTTCACATTTAAAAATATATCATACAGATTTTTCTCAAAGGAAACATATAATAGAGATGATCAAGCCAGTATTGGCTAGGTTTACCCATTACTCATGTCTTGGCAATGCATAAAAATCACTTATTACTAACAATCTCAATATATATTTATTGTTTAATGACCACATCATGGTAATTAGCATATTCATCACCTCAAACATTTATTTCTTTGTTGTGAGAACAGTTAACATCCTCTCTCCTAGCTATTTGAAATATACTATTTATTATTGTTAACTATAGTCACCTTACTGTGCAAGAGTACCAGAACTTATTTCTTCTATCTAACTATAACATTGTACCCATCGACCAACCTCTCTCCATCTACTCCCTTCCCCCTGTTCTCCCTAGTCCTCTGGTAACCTGAAACATCACATTATACCCCATAAATATGTGCAATTATCATGTGTCAATAAAAAATATGAAAAAAAATTACTTTAACTCCACAAAGGTAGCCAGCATCCTAATTGCCCTAGAATTTCCTGATTTTCTTTATGATTCTTTCCTGCCTTCATAGAATTGGTTCGCCCTTTGAAATAATCTTTAAAAAACTGTTCCCCATCCAGGAAATTGTTTTCTAGTGTATATTGACTCCAGGAGATTCTCCTACTAGAACCTTTAACTCCAACCCAATCTCTGAGCTATTAATTACCATGAATCCACTGGACTTTTTGTCAACCACTTTTGCCCCCCAGAGATGGTAACTCCCAAAATCTTTATATGTACTTCTATTCTAGCACTATGACATTATACTGTAACTATTTATGGTTCCCTTCTCTCACTGGATTGTGAGCTTTCTGAAGGCAGACACAATATTTTATTCAATATTTTAGCTCTAGCACCAAACCGACTATTTGAAAAAATGTGTTTTAGTTGCTTAACAAATGTTTACTGATTAAATCACTCTCTTCCCACCCTAGGGCTAGTAACTTTTGGAAGAAATGGGGAAACCATGGGATTGCATTGGAAAGAAGATTAAATAAAACTTTCAAATTTCTACTTAATGTCTATTGCATAAAATACAATTTAAGTACTATACTCTGTGAATCTACTCTAACATCCAAATTAGTATCGATGATACTCTACTTAGGACATAAATTGCCTCATTTATCAGAGCAAAGTAATTTTTTAACTTTTAGAATTTATCATGGTAAAATGAGTGATTCAATGCTAAGGGTTCGCTTAGTCTGTCCTTGGTCCTTCTGAGCTCTAAGACATTCTCTTTAACAAATAAGCAAAGCTGGAGACATGAAAAGCAAGAAAGTTGACAGTGTATATCTTTGACCCACCTGCACAGACCCTTTATAAAAATATGCCTAGGTCCTAGAAAAGCTGAAAGTCAGAAGGGAAACTCTTAATGAAAAACCCTCACCCTCTTCTAGAACTTGAAACCTTTTAGAAGGAAAGGAGGACTTAGACCAGAGCTATCAGATGGACGGAGAGATGTAGGACATTGTGCATTGTTTAAGCACAACAATACTATCTCAAGCCATATTTTTAGAGGAGGAGAGAAATTCTTAAGAATCTAGGAACAAATTACCAGTAAGGAGCAGATATTAATTTATCACATGAACTTAAAAATAGTCAGCAGATGAATTTATTTGGAAAGATACCCATGTTCAAAAAAAATAGTTGAAGATGAGTAAAAGTTATTAAAATCATCAAAGGACCATTAAGAACCCAGTCAATCTACTTCCAATGGGACTGCATCCTTTCCTCTTCCTTACTCATCTAAATAATATCCACTAGTCCAGTTCTAGTTCAAGTTTTACCTCTTCCATCTGAACCCCTTCAACATTCATCTGAGGTGATGCTAAGATCATTAGTTTTAGATTCAACAAGTGTGGGTTATTACCCCAGCTCCCTCATTTCACTTTAAAGTTAGACTTTCAGAGTCTGTACACATCCTGGTACAGTTCCAGTGCTCCTTTTATCTAATTTAGTGGGTGAACTTGATGTTCTTAGAACGCATCTCCACCTACAAATAAGACGCCAAGTTTGTGTCTTTGGGCATCCTATATCTCTGAGTGTTAGTTTCCTTACACGTTAAATAGGAATAATTATATATACTTCAAAGGTGTTTTGCTTATATTAAAATAGGATAGCTTGTGAAAAGTGCCTGGCATATAGTAACTGCTCAATTAAAACCTGCTGATTTGATCAAAATGATTGGTTTCTTGATTTTTTTATTAGAAAACCTTGTTCCTCCTAGGAAGGGGCTATAAAACTTTCCACCCTGATGACTACGTTTCTTCCCAGATTTCTAAATCTCTCACAGATTTAATAGTCAAAATATTTTCTGACAACTCCTCATCTACAATACTATGATGGAATAAAATCAACACAAACCACAACTGACCTGTGCCCAGACATCAATTCCTCCATAGAATATGGAGATACCTCAAAGCGATACAAGTAGATCTACCATTTGATCCAGCAATTTCACTACTGGGTATCCACTCAAAAGATCAAAAGTCACTTTATGAAAAAGACACCTGCACTTGAAGGTTTATAGCAGCACAATTCACAGTTGCAAAGCTGTGGAAACTACCCAAGTGCCCATCAATTCATGAGTGGATTAATAAAATGTGGTATATGTATACCATGGAATACTACTCAGCTTTAAGAAACAATGGTGATATAGCACCTCTTGTAGTTTCCTGGACACAGCTGGAACCCATTCTACTAAGTGAAGTATCTCAAGAATGGAAAAACAAGCACCACAGGTACTCATCAGCAAATTGGTATTAACGGATCAACACCTAAGTGGACATATAGGAGTAACATTTATCGGGTATCAGGAGGGTGGGAGGGGGGAGGAGGGGATGGGTATATACAAACACAACAAGTAAGATGTGCAACGTTTGGGGGATGGACACACTTGAAGCTCTTACTCAAGTGAGGAGGGGGGCATGGGCAACATGTGTAACCTTAACACCTGTACCCCCATAATATGCTAAAATTAAAAAAAGAAAAAAAAGAAAGAAAGCATTTAGATTGCTGCCAGTGTTGAACTGCTCTTTTCCTAAGTGACTGCCCAATGGCTGGTGATGCCTATCCTTCTATCCTTCTGCCTTGACAAAAGAGTGAGAGCCCAGATGTGAAGGAGATGCTTCCCACATAATACCTGAAGCTCAAACATACTTTAGGCATTTGTAAATGCTTCCTCCAGGTCATCCAAACCCTGGTATCCACGTCAGCTTTGTTCTCATTTCGATAGCAAAGAGCAATTAAGTACAGAGTTGCCCCAAAAAGTAAGAAAACAAGCTTCATCACAGTGGCTCAAATTTTTTATCTCTTTATTTTGAAATAGTTTCAGACATACTGAAGGGTTGCAAAAATAGTAGAGAATTCCAATACACCCCTCACCCAGCTTCCTCTAACATTAGCATCTTGCATAGTCGTTGTAAAATGATCAAAACCACGAAATTAACATCAGTACCATACTATTAACAGAACCACAAACTATTCAGATGTCATCAGCCTTGCACTAAAGTCCTCTCTACTCCAGGGTCTAACTCAGGAACCACTTTGCATTTAATTGTCACGCCTCATTAACCTGCTGCATTCTGTGACTGTAACTGCTCTTCAGTTTTCACAACCTTCATAATCTCGAGCAGTACGAGTACTGCTCAGGTGTTCCCGGCATATCCCTCCATTTTGGTTTGTCTGATGGCTTCTCATGATTCCATTGAGCTTCCATGTGTTTGGGAAGAACCCCACAGAGGGGACGGGCACCTTCTGATGAAGCACATGATGCCAAGATGAGTCACTGCTGGTGATATTCAATTTGATCCCTTTGTTAAGATGGAGCGCGCTCAGATTTTTCCACTGCGATGAAAATTTATTTGCAATTAATAAATATTTTCCCTTTGTCCTGAAGAAATATGATACATTTATAATAATAATAAATATTATGCAAACATCTTGTTTGTCTGCCAATTTTAGCAGCCGTCAGTGGATCCTTCCTGCAGCAGTTATTAGAACTATGATGTTCTAAGGGTGATTTTCTGTGTCCCTCATTCTTTCTACATTTATTAATTGGAGTTGTTTTGTAAGGAATAATTGTCCTTTTATTTTGTGCTCAATCATCAGCATGCACTTATAAATATTTATCTTATCCTTTGACTTACGGTCCACTGATGTTGTTATTTATTTTGCTGCTCAAATTGTCCCAGTTATGTTCATTGCAGGCCCTTTGGGGTTGGCTTTTGTGTCCTTTTAACATATCCTCTTCTTTTTGTTATTTATTTTATGTTATGTTATTTTTAGTGCTTACTTTCTGGCACCACTGGTGCTCTAGGCTCAACTACTTCTCCTAGACAGGGACCCCCAATTTTTCCCTAATTACTTAATGTAACTTAACATTCTTATATTAGTGGCACTTTGCCTACAAGAATTACTTACTACATTTGAGGAACCAATTACCCTTCCAAATCTAGTTGTTCCTTCCAGTTTAACCATATATCACTTTGTATCTATTTCTATTAGAAAATATCTCAAAATAGGTATCAAAACAGTTTATTTACATTTTTTTTATTATTTTAGCGTATTATGGGGGTACGAGTGTTAAGGTTATGTATATCACCCATGCCCCCCTCCCCCCTCGAGTCAGAGCCTCAAGTGTGACCATCTCTCAAACATTGCACATCTCACTCATTGTGTTTGTATATACCCATCGCCTTCTCCCCCCCTCCCACCTGCCTGACACCTGATAAATGTTATTCCTATATGTCCAATGAGGTGTTGATCCGTTAATACCAATTTGCTGGTGAGAACATGTGGTGCTTGTTTTTCCATTCTTGAGATACTTCACTTAGTAGAATGGGTTCCAGCTCTATCCAGGAAAATACAAGAGGTGCTATATCACCATTGTTTCTTAAA
>VSMD01098875.1:0-24765 GCA_008750895.1 Mirza zaza
CCCAAGTGCCCATCAATCCAAGAATGGATTAATAAAATGTGGTATATGTATACCATGGAGTACTATTCAGCTCTAAGAAACAACGGTGATATAGCACATCTTATATTTTCCTGGTTAGAGCTGGAACCCATACTCCTAAGTGAAGTATCCCAAGAATGGAAAAACAAGCACCACATATACTCACCAGCAAACTGGTATTAACTGAGCAGCACCTAAGTGGGCACATAGGTACTACAGTAATAAGGTATTGGGCAGGGGGGAGGGGGGTGGGTATATACATACATAATGAGTGAGATGTGCACCATCTGGGGGATGGTCATGCTGGAAACTCAGACTTGTGGGGGGAGGGGGAAAGGGCATTTATTGAAACCTTAAAATTTGTACCCCCATAATATGCTGAAATTAAAAAAAATGCAAAAAAAAAAAAAAAAAGAAAAGAACTGTCCGATGTGAACTCTATATGTGGAAAAAAACTCCTTGTCAGAAATGAATGGAAAAGACATTTTCACATGAAGAACACTAAGAGAATTTGTTGCAAACACACATGCCTTTAAAGAATATCTAGAGGAACCTCTCCAACTAGAAAGGAATGGTAGCAGAAGGAAGCATGAATCTTCAGAAAGGAGAGGAGAATAATAAAGTGGTAAAATAAGAAGTAAATATAATGGACTACAGTTCTCTTGATGAGTCTCTTAACTCATATCTGATGGAATAAAAATTATAACATCTGTCATATCACTCAATGTATGCAGAGGATATATTTGAAATGATTTTATTTTTAAAACTGGGAAATTAAAGGGACCTAATGGTAAGTAAGTTTTCAATACTACACTTGAAGAGGTTTTGATATCAGATTATGGTAACTCACATTTGTCTATTGTAACACCCACAAAACTAAGAAAACCATATAGAGTAATACACTCAAAACACTATAAATAAATCGAGAAGCCTAAAAAATGCTCAAATATGGACATTTTAACAATGTTGATTCTGCTGATCCATGAGCATAGTATGTTTTTCCATGTTTACACCCTCTGTGATTTCCTTCCTCATTGATTCATACATCTTCTTGTAGAGGTATTTCGCCTCTTTGGTTAAATATATTCCTAGGTATTGTATTTTCTTTGTTGTTATTGTGAAAGGTATTGAGTGTTTGATCTGATTCTCTGCTTGGCTATTGCTGGTGTACAGAAATGATACATATTTGTGTACATTGATTTTTTAACCTGAGACTTTGCTGAATTTATTTATCACTTTGAGGAATCTCTTGGCAGAGTCTTTGGAGTTTTCTAAGTATAAGATCATATCATCAGCAAAGAATGATATTTTGACCTCTTCTTTCCCCATTTGGATATCCTTGATTTCTTTCTCCTTATTGCTCTGGAAAAGACTTCCAGCACTTTGTTGAATAAAAGTGGTGATAATGGGCAATCTTGTCTAGTTCCAGTTCTAAGTGGGAATGCTTTCAATTTTTCCACATTCCATATGATGTTGGCTGTGAGTTTATATATGGATTTTATAATTTTGAGGTATGTTCCATCTGTGCCTATTGTGTTGAGAGTTCTTATAAAAGGGTGTTGAATTTTGTCAAATGCTTTTTCTATGTTGACGGGGATGATCATCTGGTCTTTGCTTTTGCTTCTGTTTATGTGGTGAATCACATTCATGGGTTTATGTATGTTGAACCATTCTTGCATCCCTGGGATGAGTCCTACCTGCATGGTGGATTATATTTTAAATGTGTAGCTGAATTTAGTTTGCTAGAATTCTACCGAGAATTTTTGCATCTGTATTCATGAGAGATACTGGTCTGTTGTTTTCTTTTGTTGTTGTGTTCTATCCTGGAAAGGTGATACTGGCTTCAAAGAATGAGTTAGGGAGAATTCCTTTCTTCTTATTATGAAATCAATTTTGCAATCTCCATCAAAATGCCAATGTCATTTTTTGCAGATTTAGAAAAAGTAATTCTGCGCTTCATTTGGAAACGGAAAAGAGCCTGAATAGTCAAAGCAACTGTAAACAAAAGGAATAAATCTGGAGGCATCACTCTACCAGACTGTAAGCTATACTACAAAGTTTTAGTAACCAAAACAGCATGTTATTGGCATAAAAATAGAGACATAGACCAATGGAACAGAACAGAGAACTCACATGTATCACCATCCATATATTGCCTTTGACAAAGCAGACAATATACACTGGGGAGAAGAATCCCTATTCAATAAATGATGCTGGGAAAATTAGATAGCCACATGCAGAAGATTGATAGGATCCATATCTCTTATCACTCACTAAAATTAATTCATGATGGACAACAGGCTTAAACCTAAGACATGAAAACATAAGAATTCTTGAAGAACTTGTTGGAAAAACTCATAGATATCAGCCTAGGCAAATAATTTATGAAGAAGACCCCAATGGCAATCACAGCAACAAAAAAATAAATAAATGGGACTTGATTAAATTAAAATACTTCTGCACAGCCAAGGAAACAATCATTATAACAAACAAACAACCTACAGAATGGGAGAAAAATATTTGCATGCTGTACAGCCATTGAAGGGCTAATAACCAGAATATACAAAGAACTCAAGCAAATCAACAAGCAAAAATCAAACAACCTCATTAAAAATTGAGCAAAAGACATGAACGGACGCTTTTCAAAAGAAGATAGACTAATGGCCAATAAACATAGGAAAAATGCTCTGTGTCACTAATCATCAAGGAGATACAAAACAAAACCACAATGAGATATCACCTAATCCCAGTAAGAATGGCTTTTATCAACAAGTCCCAAAACTATAGATACTGGTATGGATGCAGAAAGAAAGGAACACTTATACACTGTTGGTGGGACTGCAAACTAGTACCACCTCTATGGAAA
Source organism: Mirza zaza (assembly GCA_008750895.1). Classification (NCBI taxonomy): domain Eukaryota; kingdom Metazoa; phylum Chordata; class Mammalia; order Primates; family Cheirogaleidae; genus Mirza; species Mirza zaza. The sequence continues at coordinate 2,885 of VSMD01098875.1, forward strand.
GTAGTAGTATGGAGATACCTCAAAGAACTAAAAGTAGATCTACCATTTGATCCAGCTCTCCCACTACTGGGTATTTACCCAAAGAAAAAATAGACATTTTATCCAAAAGACAATTGCACTCAAATGTTTATAACAGTATAATTCACAATCACAATGATGTAGAATCAACCCAAGTGCCCATCAATTCATGAGTGAATAAAATGTGATATATGTATACTAGGGAGTACCACTCAACAATAAAACAATGAATTAATACCTTATGTATCAATCTGGATGGAACAGGAGACCACTGTCCTAAGTGAAGTATCACAAGAATGGAAAAACACATATCACAGGTACTCACTATTATATTGAAACTAGATGGACAGTACTCATGTGCACACTAAAAAGTAAAATTCAATATAAATCAAACTGGTGGGGGGAGGGGTGAAATCACACCTAGTGGGTACAATGTACACTATCTGGGAGATGTGCACACTTGTAGCTTTGTCTCAAGCAGTAAAATATCAATCCATATAACCAAAATATTTGTGCCCCTGTAATATTCTCAAATTAAAAAGAAAAGAAAAAATACACAAGGGAAAAAATCCTAAAAATTAAAAAAAATAAATGCTCAAATAACACACTTGAAGGAAAGATGAAAAACAGAAAAGAGAAATATAAGAAGCAAACAGAAAACAAATAATAACAAGTCAATAATGCAAATATGATTTAAAATATAATTGGTTATGGGACAGAACTTGAATGTGGCCAACTCCTTTTGGAACTCATGGATATTCGAATTTGCTTTCATTTTGCTTAAATTTGGCTCTATGATTTAAATTATTTGGGGTGACTGACAAGGTGTTATTTATTTTGGTAAAAATGCTTCCTTGTTTAGCCATGGGTGAAAAATTCTTGATGGAGAATTTCATAACAAAACTTATTTTACTTCCAAATATATAGAAACAATTGATAGCTTTCAGGTTTCAGAGTATATATAGATGTATGACTGCATACTTAGTGATTTTTTGCTCATTCCTGTGAAGAAGTGTAAGAATTCAAAAGAAAATATGGTCAAACAGTAAAGGGAGATTAAAATGAGATTTCCTTTTTCACCTAATGAATTGGCATACACTTAAAAGATTGATTATATCAATGCCTACGTGAGTTTGAGAATCTGGGACTCTCTTCCACTGCTAGTGAGAAAGTCAATGTATGCAGTTATCCCATAGGCAAATTTAGCACTATCCATTAACATTTCAAACAAGTAGTTCCTATGACCCAACATATCTACTGCTCATCTATCCTAGAATAGCAAGCATTCACAGTGTTTACCGATGTACACTGCAAATTGTTTATAAAAACAAACATTTGGAAACAACCAAAATGTTCATTTATAGGGTGGTGTATAAATATTGATACAACTGTACTACAGGGTGATATATAATTTTTTAAAGTGATGATGACTATATACACTAATATGGAAACGTATTGGGATGAATAAAGCAAATTACAAGACAAAATATACAGTAAGATACTATTTATACTTTTAAAACATACCATAAACGTATTTCTTTGCAGATATATGTACATTTCATAAAAAAAAAAAGTCCAGAATGATACTTCTCAAATTGAGATGGTTAGTGATTCTAGTGATCTAAAGGAATCGAGATTAAGGATGGCAAAGATAGACTTTTGCTTTATCTGTAAGATTTTAATTTATGCTAGGAGAGTGTATCAGTATATAATTGGTATATTCTCAAAAATATGCTCAGACACAAAACAAATAGTTTTTAAATGTGTTCACACAATACAAATTTTGAAGAGCTACAATCTTTAAAGTTTAAAATATGAGCTGCCAATATAAGGTGAACTTTGAGTATTTTAAAATCACTCTTTGTTTTCAGGACACAAATATCTTGTCAGCAGACAGCCAGGAAGGTGCAGGCAGGGACTAGGTCATTGTCAAGAAGGCTCTGCTATGCCTGTAGGGGTTGCCATGGGCACAATTCATAAGGCCAACCCAGAGAAGTAGTATTAGTGGACAATAAATCTTTGTGTGAAGGATCTGTTTGGAAGGAGAGAAGACAGAAAACAGGGCACTGAGTCAAAGGTCGGAAGAACAGGTAAAGTGAAGCTTCAAAATGAACTGGAAGTGACAGGTTGCCAGAGAGATGGGCCCACATGGCACAGAGCAGGGAGACAGTGAGATAAGATGCAGAAGGGAGCCCATTCAGGCTGACTTGCAAATTCGCATGTCTAATAGGACAAGATGTGGCAGCTTCCCAGAGTGCATATTGACTACGTTAATTCTAAGTTAATTACAGTTATTTGCCCTGGTTTTATCATTTGATTTCTTTGGAATTTTCTAGGATTTTTATTCTAACATAAATGTTAAGTTTCTCATATATATATATGAGAAACTTAACAAACACACACATATATGGAACTAATTGGCTTGGATTTTTTATTTTGTTTTATTTGATTTGGTTTTAAAAATCCTGCTCAAGACTGAAGTGTGCTCCTCTTTTTTTAAAATCTTGTATCTTTCCTTCCCTTTTAGAAGCATAGTTTCTGTTATGTCTTTAAATATTGTTTACTCCTCATTATTACTCCTTCGAAACTCCATTTAGAAAAACTTTTTGGACCTTCTGTATCTATTCTCCAAGTCCTTTGTTTTCCCTTTCATATTTCTCTCTCCCTTTACTTTGTAGCTTTGTAAGTCATTCTCCTCCATGTCCATTTCATACTTTGACCTTTGTCATTCTCCTCCATGTCCATTTCATACTTTGACCTATATATTTCAAATTTTTTTTTATTTTTATAGTTCTAGTAAGTTCTTCTTTATATTTCTCTTGTTGTCCTATTGAATAAAATACTATATCACTTTAAAGAAATTATTTTTAATGTTTTAAAAATCTTGTTCTTTTATCTTTGTTGTCATATGTGTAGCAGGTATTTGTTCTCTTTCCTTTATGACATTGACTTTTGATAAGTATTGAGATGAAATTTTGTATTTATCTTACCTGTTGAGATTAGACTGTCTTTTTTTTTTTTTTTTGAGACACAGTCTCACTCTGTCACCTGGGCAAGAGTGCCATGCCATCCACCTAGCTCATAGCAACCTCAAACTCCTGGGCTCAAGCGATCCTCCTGCCTCAACGTCCCAAGCTGGGAGCTGTAGCTGGGACTACAGGTGCGCATCACCATGACTGACTGATTTTTTTCTAATTTTAGCCCCTTTCTCAGGCTGGTCTTGAACTCCTGACCTCAAGCAATCCTACCTCAGACTCCCAGTGTGCTAGGATTACAGGTGTGAGCCACTGCACGCAGCCTATACTGTCCCTTTTATTCTTTGCACAATTCATCAGCTACAACCATGGCATAAACTTTCTGTCATTTATCGGTAAAAAGGGAAAAGATATAGAACTAGCTGATCAAAGACCTAGTTTTCTGTAATGCTATTCATTGCCAGATAACCAAGGTACTACCACGAGTCTGATGAAAATTCATGTATTCACTGCTTAATCCTGGAACCAGGCTTATAGATCTCTGCTGCCTGTTCCAACAGGCATTGTAACAGATGTTGAACTATCAAGTTGTTCCAATGATCCAGGAAATTGTTCCTGGACTTCCTCCTCCTTTTCTGTACAATCACAATATTCCCTCTAAAGTGCCAACAGCCCTCAATTTTGGGGCTTTGATTTCCCTCTTAAACTTTTATTTGCCAATAATTGTTGAAAATTCTTTGTCCTTTTTTTTTTTTTCCTTGAGCATGACTTCTAGGGATAGGATACTGTGGAACTACAAGTTTTGGTTGTTTTGCCACTTTGACATGAAAATCTGTCATCTAATTTCTATTGATTTTTAGAGCTCAAGAGCTAGAGCAACAGGGGTCTCACCTTTTAACAGTGATAGCTTTTCTGGGCACGTTGTTTAAAGCACTTTAAATGATGCTTTGGTATACATTAAAATTTCAAATGAATATAACTTTCGACTCAGCAATTTCATTTCTGGGAATTTAACCAATATTGTTAATGGTATCATTAAGTTAAGATGCTCAGTTAAGGACATTTATCCCAACATTATTTGAAAGAGCAAAATACAGGAAGCCATGTGGATGTCCTTTAATGGTTGAATACATTTTGTTTTATTTGTACTAAGGAATATTATGCAGCTATTATAAGGAATAAGGAAAACATGTGCACATTGACTTCTAGATCTGGTAATAATTTACCTTTTGGTGAAAATATCAAGTTATTGAGTAACCTGAGTTATATTATAACTCTGACCTACAACCTGCAACCACCAGGCCAGGAAACAAATCCCTTATTTAGCTGTATGTAGCCAACCTGCTAGAGCTTTAAGTCAGACTTGTAGGAAGTCAAACTGCTAACTCTAGTTACTGGTCCAGAAAGCCAACAATAACCCTGGAAACAAAAGGCCCCAAATAGCCAGGACTTGATTAATAACTGACAACTGTTCTCATTTTTGTCCCTACTTCCAACCTAGAACTATCCAGAGAAAACCCACTGCGCACCTGTAACCAATCACACGGGATACCCTGCTTCTCTTTAGCCTACCTCCGTTTGTACATGCCAACAGCCTCCAATAAAAGCATACCTGAAGCCTTTCTCTTTTTTTCCACTATAAAGCTTTTACACTCTTCCGCCTGGCTTGGAGTCTGCCACCATCAAAAAGATACCTGCACTCGTATGATACCTGCATAAGATACCTGCACTTTGTAATTCGTAAGTGCAGAGATACAGAATCAGCCTAAGTGCCCATTAATTGATGAGTGTATAAAGAAAATGTGGCATATATATGCCATGGAGTACTACTCAATGATAAGAATGAAATAATGTCTTTTGCAGCCACTTGGATGGAAATGGAGGCCATTATCCTACGTAAAGTAAATTAAGAATGGGAAAAAAAAATGCCTCATGTTCTCACTTATAAGTCGGAGCTAAACTATAACTACACAGTCTCATATAATGAGCATTGGCAACTCACAAAAGGGGAGAATGGAAGGGTGTGAGGAATGAAAAGTTACCTATAAGGTACAATGTACACTAGAGAAATGGGTACATAAGCCCAGACTTCACCACTGTACAATAGATACATGTAACAGAATTCAACTCGTACCCCTAATGCTATTAAAAGAAAAATAAATAAATAAACCAAATTGTAAAATAAAAGGCAAAAACCTGTAAGTCATGGTGGCTGACACTCTTATCATAGCAAACTCTGAATAGACTTTGCTTGTTCAAATTTGGTTGGTCTCTATTTCTAGATCTATAAAATACCATATTGTTTGTAAAAATAAATTACATAGTACACACAAAAGTGCATATGTTTAACTAAACAACAAAAAGAAAAGCTACACATAATATTATTAAGAAAGATAACATCAGAGATATAGGATAGCATGTATTTACTTTACTGTTCAAATGACTAAAATAAGACAAGATAGCATGATACATTCATCTAGCCACATAGTTTATTTCACATACTGATTAATTCTATTAATAACAGTCTTATTTAATATGATGGATATTTATAAACATATTATATCGAGTGCTTCATGTGACTATTTTAAGAGACACATAACAATGCTCTGCTATGTGAATGAGAGTTCAAAACCAAGAGTCCTAAAAATGACAAAAACATATTTTTGAACTACAAATATTTAGCTTAGCCAGAAAAAAATATTTAAATGCTTTCCTGCTGTTCAATATTCACTGTGTGTTTTATTCTCAAGATAGACTTGGACACACTCTAAAATGTACTCTAGTTTTATCTTAGGTATTGCTATATCCAAAGGGACAAAGAATTTTTCTTATCAGCCCCTTCCTGCTGGACTTCCTAATGCATTTGATTCCCAGCTATTAACCCAGGAGACCTGTGTTCACAGTCACTTTGTGCTTCTGAAGACCTTACAAGTTTAGTCGTGTACAGACATTCTTATAAAGACTATTACTTTTTTTTGTACTGAACAATGTTTGCCAATATTCCCGTGACTTGTAGCTAAAAGATGACTAGAAGATCCACCAGTCAAAGCACTAGAGATTTTAACTATTCTCTAGAAACCCTATTTGCTTATGGGAGGAAAAACCATTATGGGAATGTGAACTTTTAACAGTATCTTGTACTCTTTTGTTAGGAAAGGGGGAGAAAAAAAGACCCACGCTTTAGTCAACCATTAAGCCTTAAATCCATTTAAAAGATTTTAACAGTTTTGATAAATAAAAGTAGTTGTAATGAAATAATTATAGTCAATTAAAATAGATATCACTTCTTGGTGAATTACTTCAGGAAACTCATAAGTTCAGAACCTTTCCAAAGCCATTTACAATCTATGTGGTAACAAAAAAAAATGCTTGGTGTTGAGAGAATAAGAAAGAAAGAAATTTTCATCGTAACTCAAAGCTGTATGAATTTTCTTGCTTCTTAGGAATCTTTTAAGCTAAGAATTATAACTCTTGTAAATGAGATAAAACCAGTTCTATTGATTTTTTTTAACTATCTTAACTCAAAGGTTTACTTAAGGTTTTCTAATCATTTTAGGTTGAGAAACTATCAGTTTATAAATAGCTCTTAGGTGTACACTCAACATCTTACTTGTATCTATAGAGATACAAGGTTCTATCTCATCCAACCAGAATCTGGGAAATTTACTTGGAAACAGAATTCTGATAACTTTTTATCCCCTTATCCAAAAAAAAATATGATTAAGATATTCACATAAAAATCTCACCACAACTTTTTACAGTGACTTTTTTTTTATTCCAACCACCAGAAATGACTATTTTAGGGTCACATTTTCTTCCTTTCTTTTTATTTCTTCTTTTTTAGGAAAGAATGAATTAAATTCCATTTAAGAAGATAGTGGGGATAAAAAAAAATACTTGTTTGAACTGAAGGTATTGCATAGATTCTGAATTTATTTTGTATTTGACTCTATTCCAACTTAATCTATGCATTTGTCATAGAATAAATAATCTGTCATTTATTGCCATGGTAACTGAATACTCACGTAAAATCACATCAAATTGTGAGTGGGGAAAGATGGAATATTTAACTGAATATAAAACTGTTAACATGATGAGAAACATTCTAAAGATAAATATTTAAGTAAATATCCATATGTGGTATAATAAACTTAATATAATAAATTTAAATTATAGTTATTATGTCTGTGTATTCATATAACATAAACATTGCTTTAGTTCTTTGTATAACATTATTTTCTTCTGATTTTAAAAATGTGTATAACATAAACAACTTGGAAAATACAGAAGACACAGGAAGAAAAAACTACCAGTATTTCTTATGTATGAAGATAACTGCCAAGGTATTGAGGTATTTTCTTCTAGCTTTGATATATGCAGAGATTCATTCATTTAGACTTACTTATTAGATGTGAAGAGCATTCTGAATAATGACAAGATGTGATGAAAATATGGTTGAGAAAGAAGAGAGAAAAAAATAGAATACAACTTATATTTGTTTCATTGTAGAAAGATTTGTATCTTTGGAGAAAGATGTATCATAACTGTTGACTACAGCTGACAAACACCTAAACTAACAGATTTTTTATATTAAGAATTAATTTTTGCCTATATCAAGGATATCAAGTTAGTCAATAAAGATTTCATGTAAGTACTCAATGACATTATCATCAAGGACATTTATATATTGCCACCAACATCCTTAATGTGCGGACTTTTCACCTCATGCTGCCAAGATGGCTACTTAAGCCCCTGACTGGTTTAAGACAAGAAGAAATGAAGAAAGACAATGGCCAATGACACTTGTTCCTCTTACCAGGAAGGAAAAGTTTTCCTGAAAGCTCTCCTAACAGGTTTCCCCTTTAATTTTGCTAAAATCAAGTTAAATTTAAACTTACGTATTTTTATTAGACACCAGTCATTATTAACAAATGCTCTGTGTCTCCCCTACCATAATGAAGTCTAAGTAAATGAGTATTAACTTTAGGATCTTTTCAGTATGTCTAGGAAAAATGGCCATGGGAAAAAGGGGTTTGGAATTATATTAATTTGCTAGGGCTGCTGTAACAAAGCACCCCAGACTGAGTGGTTTAATGCACAGAAATTTATTGTCTCACAGTTCTGGAGGGAGGAGTCCAAAATCAAGTTTCTTTCTGAGGGCTGCGAGGGAAGGCCATGTTCGAGCCCCTCTTGGGCTTGCGGATGGCCAGCTTTGCTGTGTTTTTCCATATCATCTCCCCTATACGCTTATCACTGTGTCCAAATTTGCTCTTTCTGTAAGGACACCAGTCAAATAGATCAGGGTCCTCCAAGTAGGTAACTTTATGAGACCTCTGCAAAGAACCTATCTCCAAATGAGGCCACATTATGAGGTGCCAGGGGACAGGACATCAACATGTGGAATTCATGGTGGGGGGCAAAATTCAGCCCATACTAGGAAGGGTTGATGTGGGGTATGTGAGGTTCACGATAGCTGTCTCCCTGTGGAGGCCACAGGCCCAGAAGTGACTGCACTGTGCATACTCGTCACTTAATTCTCAGAACACGCACAGTGATAGACAATTTGGGACAAAGAACTAGGATGGCCAAAGCCTGTGAATTCAAGCTGAATCTCCAGGCCTCTGCCTCTGAATGATATCCAGCCTGAGTATGTTCTTGTCCCTGTGGGTCTCCATGGAATACCTTGGTACAGCTGAATGAGATACTCCCCAACCATTTGGGATTGCTTCTTTAATGATCCAAAGAATACCTAATGAGAAGCATTCAATAATTAATTATAAATGCCTCATTTGAATACTTACTGATGAAGAAAATCATGTTGAATATCCTAATGTGCCTATTATGAGTTTTGAATATTTTCCAAAAGGGAAGGCTGTGGTTACTGGAGGTTGAGATAAGAAATTAAATTGGCAAATCTCTTTTGCAATACAGGAAATCTCCACCTAAAAAAGAAAGGAACGTCTTCATTCTCTCAAGACAAACAGCTGACACTAGGAAGAGGTGTGGGGTTTAAGTAATATATATTTTTATATAATCACTAATCTATAATTTATAAAGTTCATGTCCTTCATTGTTACTTATTTAATGTGTATGTCAAGTAAATCAAATATTGCTATCCAGAAAATCAGATCCATCAGTTTTTAAAAATAAGTCATTAAGGTAAAATTCAAATAACACAAAATTTACTATTTTAAAGTAAAAAATTCATTGGCATTTAGCGTATTCATAATGTTGTGCAATGACCACCTTTATCTAGTTTGAAAACATTTCCATGTCTCTAAAGCAAAACCTTTTATCCATTGTATAGTTTCTCCCAACCCTTTCTTTCACCAGATCTTGGCAATCACCAAATACATTCTGTCTGTATCAGTCTATCTATTCTGGACCTTTGTCTGGTTTCTTTCACTTAGCATAATGTTTTTGAAATTCACCCATGAATGGCATTTCAGCTATTTCTACCTCTTGGCTACCATGAAAATTGCTGCTGCTAAAAGCATATACATATGTCCTTGTTTGAGCACCTGTTTTCAACTCTTTCCTGTATACCTACGAGTAAAATCATGAGGCCATATAATAATTCTATGTTTTACTTTTTAAGAAGCTACCAAACTATTCTCCACAGTACCTGAGCCATTGTGCATTCTCACAAACCATGTGTAAAGGTTCCGATTTGTCCACATCTTTGTCAACACTTGTTATTGTCTGTTTTTATGGATGCTGTTGTTGTTAGAGCCATCCCAGTGGGTAAGAAATGGTACCAAGTTCTGGTTTTGATTGGCATGTTGCTGATGACTGATGATGATGTGCATCTTTTCATGTGCTTGTTGACCATTTGCATACCTTCTTTGGAGAAATGTTTATCTTTTCCTTATTTTTAATTGGGTTGTCTTTTTATTATTGAATTGTAAAGATTCTTCATGTATCCTGGATACTAGACCTTTATGAGATATATGATTCCCAAATATTTTCTCCCATTCCACAGTTTTTCTCTTTTGAAATAATGTTCTTTGATGCACTAAAGTTTTAAATTTTGATGATGTTCAATTATCTGTTTTTTCTCTTGTTGTTTATGCTTTGGTACGTAAATATTTTTTGACGCACATACCACACACAAATGGGAAGCAGTTATTCTATATCCATGTGATAATTTTTTGGAGTATCAAAATGCATATTTATAAAAGTATAATTAGTTTTTTATTTTGCTTGCATGGACATGTTCATTAACCGAACAGAATTTATACTATTGTTACCTTAATCCCATACTTCTCATCCAAAAGAAATAGATAGAAGGATATGTATTATCTTTCTCTAAGGCATGTAACACAAAATGTTAGATTCTCTCATTTATTTATTCATCCATCAAATATTTTTGAGTACCTAGAGCAGAGGTCCTCAAACTTTTTAAACATGGGGCCAGTTGACTGTCCCCTCAGACTGTTGGAGGGCTGTTGGAGAGTGCAGACACACATTCCACACATGCACACTGTGGGCCCAGGATGAGTCAGCTGCTAAGCAGGACAGGCAGTGACAGCAAAAACACCTAGCGGGCCAGATAAATGTCCTCAGCGGGCCGCATGTGGCCTTCGGGGTGTAGTTTGAGGACTCCTGAGTCCTAGAGTATACTATCCTAGACAATGGAGACCTCCTGATTAAAAGATAGACAATTTCCTACCCTCATTGAGCTTGTATTCTAGTAAATAAATGTAAACAAATGAAATAAATGTAAATAAAGTAGGACATACTATGAAACAATAAAGCAGACGAGTGACTCAGCATGTAAGCTATTTTTACAAGTGTGATTAAGAAATGGCTACTGAAAATATAACAATTGAACTGAGATGTGAATTGCAATTCACATTGCAATTCCTAAGACATTCATTGCAGGCTGATGAAATCACAAACATAAAGGTCATGAAGTGTAAATGAACACTGAGTTTTCCAGTGACAGAAAAGGGCCCCTGTGGCTCAGGGAGAACATGATGGGTATCTTGGAGCAAGGCAAGGGTAGACATGGTATGTAGAAAGCAAATGCCCGTCATTGGTCACTGGAGTTACTCAATACCCATAAAATGGGCATAAGGCTGAGCATTAAACACTGTGACACTTGCCCAGGGTTAGGAAAAAAAATTGAGGATAGGGGACTGGATCTGAGAGGAGAGATATAAAAACAAAAAAAGACAACCACCTTTATCTGCAAAGAATGCAGTCTATGAAGGATTTTCTAAAAATGCAGCTAAGCATAGTATAAGGTAGAAGAAAGATCAACTAAGTATGGCAGGTTGAATCACAGATCTTCTTAGTCTTGTATTTGAAGTATAAGTGGAATTTCTATAGTTGTGAGAAAAAAAAATATTTAAATTGAAGGGAAACAAAAGCCCAGAGACAAAATAAGCAAGGCATATTTGGGAAATGGAGTAGTGCATTGTAAATTAGAATGTATGTAGAGAAATATGTAGGATATAAAGACAATGGCATTAAAGCTGGAACCTACATGTTTTATGGCTTTTCAATTAAAACAGATGCACTGCTCATTCATTTCTTATTTCCCACGCAGAATCCAATTCTGAATCTGAGGTTTGCTTGAAACCCACCAAAGAAATATCGAAGACTGGTCCTCCATTCTAATTAGCTCTCTGAGACAAGGAGGCTGGCATGAATATAAGCTAGTGGGACATTCAGTTTCACAGACTCTATGTCCGTGAATAGCCCGTTTTTTAAAAGATGCTCTAATGACTAGAATATTCAGATTTAGAGTATGCATTCTTATCTGTAGGGATCATAATTCAACTATTAGTCTGAGCCAAATTAAATCCATATTTGGGGTAGGCAGAATTTTAATATGGTCCCCAAGATAATTCCCTTTACTTACGTGTGCCTTGAATTTATGAATATGATGGGATAGTCTCTCACTTGATTATGTTGCATTTATGGAAAATGGTGGTGCAATAGTCACATCTGTGATCACGTCATGCTATTTAAGTCTCCATCGTAGCTGACTAGAGAAAGAGAATATATCAGAGAGATGTGCTGCCACTAGCCTAAAAGAAGCAAACATCCATATTGCCCATGGGGGCCATGGGCCAAGACCTGATAGTAGAACCCAGATGAAAGCTACCAAGAAACTGGGGACCTCAGTCACAGGGCTGCAAGGAAATGAATCCTGCCAATAAGTTAAGTTGGAAAAGGACCCTGAACCTCAGATCAAATAGCAGCTCAAGTGGACACCTTGATTTCAGCTATGTGACTGGGTCAGCTGCTGGGTGTGGCCTTCTCAGTTTCTGCAGAAGGACTGGAGTCTTCTTTCCCTCGATATTTACACACTGGGGAATTCCTAAACCTAGGAAGCGTGTTCCAATAATATGGGCTGAATTATGCCCCTTACCTCCAAATTCTTATGATAAAGTCCTAATCCCCAGTGTCTCAGAATGTGACTGTATCTGGAGACAGGTTCTTTAAAAAGATAATTAAGTTAAAATGAGGTCCTAAAGGTGGACCTTAATCCAAGATGACTGGCGTCCTTTGAAGACTAGGACACAGGCACACAGAGGGAAGACAACCATCTACCTAGGTATCATGAAGAGAGGACTCAGAAGAAACCAACCCTGCTAACACATCTTGATCTCAGACTTGCAGGCTCCATAATTTTGAGAGAATGAATTTCTGCTGTTTAAGCCACCCAGTCAGAGGTACTTTGTTATACAGGCAACCCTACCAAGTTAATTCACTGGGCAATTAAACAGGTAACACCTGTCCTCTGTACAACCGGTATGACAGATGAGGAGTTTGAAGATCTGGAAAGTTAAGTAACTTACTTGGTCAACGTCACATAAACCTTGCCAAAAAAAATCAAAATGTTCATTTTTGACTAGTGTCAACATATAATCTAGTATTTTGGAGAGTGTATTTGGTACTATTAATAACTATACTAGCACAAGAGGTGTAAAAACCAGGTCATACATCTAACAAAAAGTATTATAGGTTCCCTGAAAAAGCGAGCAGTTCTCTCTTCAGTGGGCTTACTTCAAAATACTGTATTTTAACACCTAACGGGTACAATGCACACTAACTGGGTGAAGGACACACTTATAACTTTGACTCTAACTGTACAAAAGCAAATTGCATAACCAAAACTTGTGTACCCTCGTAAAACTCTGAAATAAAAAAAAATTAAAGTTCTCTACTATAATTTGAAAATTTAAAAAATAATAAAAGAAAATACTGTGTTTTAGCTAGAATTTAAAATGTTTATTATTAATGGGATGTTGCCGAATCATATATTGCCTCCTTTATGAGTATCCAGAGGAGAAATTTCTAATTTTAGAACCAAGAATAATTTCACTTCTCCTGAGTAACTAATTGGCTTGGTTTGTCTTCTGGAGATTATGGAATGTACAACTGATTTTGTTTCCCTCTTTAAGTTAGGCTGCTAGAAAGCTTAGCCCAAATACACATGCTGATACAAATGTCAGCATAACATACCATTTTTGAAGTCTCATTTCTTGTTCTCTTCTTTGTTTTTATTTTCCTTCAACTTTTGCCTTTTTTTGGTCTCTCGTTATGTTTTAGGTATCTTTATAAGCCACCTTAAATTTTCATCTAGGATAAAGTTTTTTATATAAATCAATCAGCCATTCACTCAACAAGATAACCTTCTTTCCTGCCACTGGTCAAATTTTCTTTGCTACTCAGCGCCAGGAACAAATCTGCATTCATATTCCCTCTTATTAGATCATCCTGTTTGTGCCCCAGATGTTTCTAACTTGCAGGTTTCCAAGCCTGTGTGCAGTCGCATAGAGTACCCAAGGTTGTATCAAAATGTGGAAACATAAGGGACCACCTGGAAGAAACCCACATTGGATTGTAACACCTGCACATGTTCTCTAGTTAAAGAAAAAATAATTTTTTCCTCTAAAATAAAAACTGTACAATTATGTAATTTAAAAAAAAATAAAACATTTTCTAAACTGCAGCAACACTACAGGGTGTCTGTAATTATAATGCACCACTTTGCTGAAATTATCCCAGATCAAAAAGAATAATTCTAGGTTTATTACATTGTACTCTGTGTACTATTACTAAATATAGAATTTCATATTGATCTACTCCAAATATACAACTGTTGAAACACGAGGAAATGAGAGCAATTCATTGGCACGATTTTAGCAAAGAGTTCTTGCTGTGTTATTCTTTCTGGGTAACTTCTTTTCCCAGATATTTAATTGTAACACACCTGCCTTATTTCTCAGAGGTACATAGATAAATAGGGTATCCTGATGTGTTTGGTTCTGAACTAGCACTAAATGAGCAACTGTCTCTCCATTGCAAGGCTACCTTGGGTAGTGACCCCCTACTTCTTAATTCAGACAAAGGAAGAGACATAAACCTTGCTATATCCCTGCTGCCTTCATTCAGCAATACATAGGTTTTGAAACTTTTTTATATTTGGTTTATGGGGAAAATATATGATGCTGTATATTTGAATGTAAAGTACACACCGAAAAATATAAACAAGGAGAGAACTACAGATTGAATTGTGTTCCCCACAGATTCATACCAAGAAGCTCTGAATCACAATATTGTATTTTCAGGTAGGGCCTTTAAAGAGGAAATGAATATAAAATGTAGTCATAAGGGTGGGGCCCTAACTCAAGAGGACTAGTGCCCTTATAAAAAGAGGAAGAGACACCAGGGATGCTTAAGGACAGAGAGAAGGCCAGGTAAGGATGCAGAGAGAAAGTGACCATCTACAAGCCAAGAAGAGGTGACTCAGAAGACACCAAACCTGTGACACCACCTTGATCTTGAACTTCCAGCCTCCAGTACTGTGAGAAATAAGTTCCTATTGTGTAACTACCCAGTCTGTGTGGTATTTTGTTATGGCAGCCTGTGTAAACTGATGCAGAGAGAAAAGAGGACTCATGAACTACACATTTAACATGTTTTTATCTAATACGATGCAAACTACCTAGTATTTGAACTCTAATAGCAGATCAAAGAATAGGCAGCCTATATGTTCTTACATCCCTTTTATAAATGAGAACATGGAAGTAGAAGCGTTTAAACTCGTGCAAGTCAGTTATTGACTGGGAACTACAAAGATAAAACCAAGGTTCATCCTTCCTGGATGTTCCTGATCTTCCAAAACTTTCTCTTCTATCTGTATATTTTGAAGCACACATTCAAACACACAAACATCTGCTTTATCTACATAGACCATGATATATTTTATTTGGTCCTATGTCATTTTCCAGATTGTTTTTGTTGTTATTTTATTTTTTTATCCACATGCAACATAGAAGCATTGGCCCTGGAAAAATATCTTGGCTCCTATGCTGTTCTGATAAAGTAGATTTCAAACAAAGCAATATAACTGAACTGCCCCCAGGATATCTAGGGCCTTATTTCAAGAACTTCAGAGTATTTCGAGAATAATATAGTAGTCTTTTTTTTTTTAAATCCCCACAAAATAGATTAGGAGTAAAAATTAAATCTTTGTGGTAAGATCCAGGACAAGGAAGTAAAATTTAAAAACAATCAGTGCAACAGAGTAAAACAAAATGCTGCAAGAGATATGTGAACATACCAATCATTATAAATGAGTGTTCATTTACTTCCAGTCTTCTATTAATAGATGTGTTTGTGTTAATTTACCCAAAACCAAGACATTAAAAAGTTGCAATTTAAATACTGTTTTGGATGACTAGCCACTTGTCAATGATTCAATAAGTTTTGACAATTTCATTTTTTATAATGATGCTCATGTAGCAATTTTTAATTGTACTGAAAAAAAAAGAGATAATTTGGCCAGATAGCAATGGAAACACCACTTTCTAAGTAGACAGAGTTTTTCTGCCCTGTTTTTCTATCTTGTTTACCTCTGACAGAAGTTTGCCAACAGAGCCAACCTAACTATATTAAAGTCAGTGTTAGAGCTGACGGCCAACATACTGGCGGATACGATTGTGTTATGCTGTGTAGAATGAGACTTTATTATTTATTTATCTATCTATTTTAACTAGGAAGGCTATTTTTCTTTGATAGTTTAGGTAAAAGATTATCTGTATTTGACAACCCCTTGTATGTTCTGCTTAAGTTTCATGAACAAAAATGTAACGATTTGCCCAATTTTAACAAAATTCCAAAAAGAAATGAGTTTTTAAGTTGGAGCTTAATAGTAGGATAGAAGAATACTGAAAGTGGATTCATCTTTAATGAGCATGAAGGACTAGGCACAGGAACCAGTTTTTCATTCCTGAGACACTAGAGATTTTTAGAATCAAGTGAGAAGAGGCCTGGATTGTTTGAGGAGTATCACTTCTGCTGTGTGTTTTCCCTGGAAGGGTGGACATGCAAAACTAGAAAAGCAGATGTCATTTGTGACACCTTCTTCACTCCTATATCTATCCCATCCCAAACTCCAGTGGTTTCCATGTTCTTTGCCAATTACCTGGACTACTATTGTAGCCATTTATTGATCTCCGACTTCTCTTGCTATTGCCTCAACCTACTGCCAGACTGAAACCAGATTAAAGCACAGACCTGATCACTCACTATTAAAACCCTTCCATGGATTCCCAGTGGTCTTAGGATGAGCACTGCAATTCTTCATATGACCTCCCTGGCATGCGTGGCTTCATACCACACTCATTCCTCCTTTTTGTGATTCAGCTGCAAGGGTTTCAGTTTGGCTAAAATAATCTTACTTCCCTTCCGCCATGGGCCTTTTCACATTCAGTTCCTGGTCTTAAAATAGCATGCACCAGTTCCCTTCACCTAATCCATCTCAACTCTTGGTTCTCACCTCTGTTCACTTGTTTCCTCAGGGAAGCCTTCCCTCTTCAAACCAGGTCCATTTCTTCCTATCATGTGCTCTCAAAGAGCTGAGTACTTCTCTGTCCTACCACGTTTCATACCTACAATTTTGCTTTTATATATATGACTATATTATGATGTTCATCCACATCACTATATATTCATGTATCTAGTGCCCTAGGCAATGTCTATTTTGCATACTGTCCTATCCCAGCGCCTAGCACAGTAACTAGAACCTAGATGGTTCTCAGTCATTTCACTAAAAATTAATAAATTTTAACTTCGTACACTCGATGAGTCACTGAAAATGTGAAACCTTTGTCTTCATTCCCCCTCATTCAAACACAATTCTGTACACATAGTAGGAACATTTAATTTTTAATAAAAATTTCAACATCCTAGAAAAGCACGGTAAAGTTCCTTTATATCTTAGAAAATGTCAGTGGTATGATGGCCTATGCTACTTAGATATGTCTTATGGTATTGAGATATTTGTGTATTTCTTTTAAATATTATTTTTACCCATCTTTCTTATTGAGTTGCCTCTTAAGTAGAGTTTAAATATTCATGCAGCTATATTAATTAAAAGATTATTTTGTCAGAAAAAAATCAAAGCTTGAATTTTGTCAATAATCTCTTACATTTTAATTACATGTGAAGTTCCAAGAAACATAATCATGCTTTAAGAGATATGTCTGGCCAATTCAGCTCAAATTCAGTGTTTGCAAATATTACATATAGATGAGAGTTTTTTAAGAAACAATATATTCATCTTGAAGTACGTACTCTCACAGTGAAGATAGCCAGCCAAAATAGTGTTCTTAATAACCTACAAGCTTAAAAAAATAGATCAGTATAAGTTTGCAATGCTCTCCAGTTAATGCATATTTTACCCTAGTTATATTTATTTGATCCTGATTAATTCACTTAGATTAGTACAGTTTACTTGTTTTGGCAAAGAACAAACAGAAGAGATAAGGCTTTACAGATTTTAGGTTTGCAGTCAGTGAAGCAAATGCAACTCATTTATGGATTCCACATTCATTCTGCGTAAGCCAGGTTAACTTGCATCACTCTTTAGTTTGCTTTTTTTGTTTGTTTGTTTGCACCTTGTTTGCTTTCCTCCTAATGTGTCATTTATTCAGTCCATTTGTCATAATCACTTCTAAATCAAGTCATCAATTGTGTACTCATTTGATTATTTGACATTTGGGACATTTTAGTTTCTCAACTCCCTACTTATGGATATTCTATTCATAAACTGTGGCAAATAGAATAAATTGTGATGGTACATCTTACTATAATTTTACAAGACAGTTACAACTTACAGATAAAACTTCACAATTACCCAAAATTCTGATTTGTGTTTGAAATCAAGGCCAGAGTTTCACTGGTTTTCATCAGTGAAATATTCATTTCTCTATGTCTGGGGGGGGAAATACATTTCTCTTGAATGCAAGGCTTATGCTACTGCATTTAGTAATTCCAGATAAGTCAGAGATATCATTACAGCGAGACCACCTTGGTCCGAGTTGGGTTAACTTAATTGTGGCTATCTTTCCCCATGTTAACAGCCACACTGAAAATAATTTAATGCAGTCTGGGGTACTTTATCCATTCTGTGAACTCCAGAGAAGTCCCAGATGAGCTGCAGAAAGGAAGCAATATATGATCAGGCAGGAGGTCTATACTCATTAACAGCAAGTGTTCAGGCTGCCACTGGGTAGCAGAACCCAAGCTGCATAAATGAGCCCTTCTCTCCTTCACTTCCTGACTGCCTGTATAGGCAATGGCCGCTTGTGTCACACCATAAAGCCCATTATTATTAATTCCTTAGGTTGACAACGTTTTGATGTTTTCAACTTTAAAAGCATTTGTCTACCCAAGAGGTGGGTATTACTATTATCATTTTATAAATAACCCCAATAGGTTAATTTTGACCTATGCTAAATGTTAGGCTGTACAATTCTTAATCTTGGAACTATAGACTTTTAGGTGGTCTAGGAAGAGACCATAAATCTGGAGACTTGAATTCCTACTTGGTTTCTGTGGGGCAGATCTGAGCTTTCGCCATTCAAGACTCATTCCCTCTTCTAAGTGTGTCCTCAGTGGTCCCCCTAAGACCCTTCTGTTTCCATGACTTTGTTTCTATAAAGCAATGTGGGATTTTTTTAATATCACATATGCTGTTATATACATTTTTTTGGTCTATAAGCTATTTCTGTACCATCTAAGGCTTTGCTAGCACATCCTTTAATTTGATCTCCTTTCAGAAATAATCGGTACCCTGTATCTTTTCTAATTGCTCTATTTGCCTTTTTTAATGTTACAGGTAAAGTCACATTAAAGGAGTCACAGCTTTCTCTTCATTTTTTTCCCCCACCGCTATTGGAGACAGTTGTCTCAAAGGTCAAGTTAACTTCTAAATTAGTTTGGCAAACATTGTGTCTATAGGCCATTTAAAAGAAGCACCAATATCTCTACCTGAAGAACAGAACTGGGTCACCAGCTACATTAGTGCATCACAGGCAATTTTTCTTTCACATGCTGCAAAAGGAGACGCAAACGAGAGGCACTAGAAATGCAAAATCTTCCATGATTAGTTTGTGTTTGGGAAAGGAAAATGCGTACCTCTGAAGTGATTAGTTTGTGAAACATTAGCTTTAAAAGCTCTGTAAATCATGGCAAGTTTTGCAGATGCTCCTTAATTCTGCTCCCTGAAAATCATCATGGAAGTTATGGATTTTACAATATCTGAGCGTTCAAGTGGAAACAATTCTCAGAGCTCACCACCGTGTTCCTCCTGAGCTGGCACGCACTTTGTCAGAGCCTGTGATATCCTCCCTCCCCATGAACTACAAACAGGAAACTCCTAAATCTCACCACTGATGCCTGCCAATTTCAAGCTGCTCAAAATTCAAATGCTAATGAGTTTAATAAAAATTTTTAAAAATGTTATAACATTAATAGGACAGCTTAAGGTAGATTCCGGTTTTGGGAGATGCATGTTATTTTCAGGTGTTTAATTTCTTTTCTGCCTAATTTTATAGGTTCCTTGTCTATTATCACCAGGGCAGACTCAGACTACTGGAGAAAGCACCATTCTTCTTTGTATTCAGAGGAGAAAGAATGACCTTTCTAAAAAGATACTGAATTTTAATCTGTTACAAAGACAATTAAAAAGAAATACAAGTGAAGACAGAACCCACACCTTTCACCTCTCACAAAAAACAACTCACAGTGGATAACAGACTTACACCTATAGAAACTATAAAAAAAAAATCTAGAAGAAAATGTTATACTTATTTGATCCTGATTAATTCACTTAGATTAGTACAGAAGAAAATGTTGGAAAAACTCTTATAGACATTGACCTAGGCAAAGAATTTATGGAGAAGACCAAAAGCAATCACAGCAACAACAAAAAATAACTAAATGGGACCTGATCAAATTAAAAAGCTTCTGCATAGCCAAGGAAACTATCATGAGAGACAACAGACAACCTACAGAATGGAAGAAAATATGTGCATGTCACACATCCGATAAAGGGCTGATGACTAGAATCTGTATAGAACTCATGAAAATCAACAAGAAAAAAGTCAGACAACACTATCAAAAAGTGGGCAAAGGACATGAACAGAAACTTTTCAAAACAAGACAGACTAATGGTCAACACACACACGAAAAAATGATCAACATCTCTAATCATTGGGGAAATGCAAATCAAAGCCACAATGAGATATAACTTATCTCCATTGAGAACTGCCTTTATCAAAAAGTCCCAAAACACTTCTGGACTCATCCCTTCTGCTCTTTCGGTTCTGTCTCCTCTTCCGATCTTGTCCCATCTCCTCTTCTGGTCCCATCTCCTCTTCTGGTCTCCTCCCATCTCCTTTTGTCTCCTCTTCAGGTCTCTTCTCCTCCTCCTCTTCCAGTCTTGTCCTGTCTCCTTTTGTCTCCTCTTCCAGTCTCGTCTGTGTCCTCTGGTCTCCTCGTCTGGTCCATTCTCCTCATCTTCCGGTCTCATCCCATCTTGTCTTCCAGTCTCTTCTCCTCCTCCTCTTCCAGTCTTTTCCCATCCTGCTTTTGTCTCCTCTTCTAGTCTTGTCCTGTCTCCTCTTTCAGTCTCATCCCATGTCCTCTGGTCTCCTCTCCTCCAGTCTCTTCTCCTCCTCCTCTTCTGGTCTCCTCCCATCTCCTCTTCCGGACTTTTCCCATCTCCTTCTCCTCTTCCAGTCTCATCTTGTCTCCTATTCTGGTCTCCTTTTGTCTCCTCTTCCCATCTCCTCTGTGTCCTCTGGTCTCTTCTTCCAGTCCCTTCTCCTCCTCATCTTCCGGTCTCATCCCATCTTGTCTTCCAGTCTCTTCTCCTCCTCCTCCTCTTCCGGTCTTGTCCTATCCTGCTTTGGTCTCCTCTTTCGGTTTCGTCCCATGTCCTCTGGTCTCCTCTTCCGGTCTCATCCCATCTCCTCCTCCCCTTCCAGTCTTTTCTCCTCCTCCTCTTCCGGTCTCCTCTGGTGTCCTCGTGTCTCCTCTTCCAGTCTCTTCTCCTCCTCCTCTTCTGATCTTGTCCCATCTCCTCCAGTCTCCTTTTTGGTCTCATCCTGTCTCTATTTCCAGTCTCCTCCTCCGGTCTCGTCTCCTCCTCCTCTCTTCCAGTCTGGTCTCCTCTTCCTCATCTTGTCTGATCTGGTCTCCTCTCCTCTTCTTCATCTGGTCTGGTCTCCTCTTCCTTGTCTTGTGTAATCTGGTCTCGTCTCCACTTCTTCATCCAGTCTTGTCTCTTCTTCAGGTCTGCTCTCCTCTCTTCCTTCATGATTTTTATGTTCTAAGAAATCTTTGCCTAACCCAAGACTACAAAGATGAACTCATATTCTCTTCCAGAAATTTTAGTTTTTGAGTTTCCATTTAGATCTATGATCCAGTTTTTGGTCATTTTTTGTATGTATTGTGATGTAAGAATCCAAGTTTCATTTTTGCACATTGATATCCAATTGTTCCAGCATCATTTGTTGAAAGGAATACGCTTTCCCCCTTGAGTAATCTTTGCACCTTTTTAAAAACCAATAGACCATA
>VSMD01098883.1:0-21084 GCA_008750895.1 Mirza zaza
TGCAGGGTAAGAAAAGAAAGTTTATTTTTTACCCATGCAAGCCCGTTGTTGGTGTTTCTGGTCAGTCAGCTCTCCTTCAAGTAGTGATCCAGGAATTCAGGCTCCTTTTATGTTTTCGTGGAATTATTTTTTGACATATATAACCTCTAAGTTTGCTGAGGATACTTAACCTCTTCAGCCTGGAAGCGACGTCACTTCACTCACTGGTCACAGTCCCTCACCTAGATGTGTCCACTCTGTACTTTCCATTCCTCTTTCTGTCACTGTCATTGCCCTTTGCTCTTCGTACCTTTAAGACATGAAAATTGTATGTCCCTTCTCCCAACAGCTCCTAACACTGAGCTATAACAGCCTAAAGGAATAGAGCCATACCTACTAGTTCTGCAGTAACCAAACTAAATCCTTATGTAGGGTAGAGATGCCCTAATAAATATTTATATAGTCTTATATAGTAAAAAATATTTAAGTACGTCCAGAAACTCTATTTTATTTAATTTTTATAACATTTTAAGATAGATATTAAATATATAGGCCGGGCACGGTGGCTCATGCCTGTAATCCTAGCACTCTGGGAGGCTGAGGCGGGCGGATTGCTCGAGGTCAGGAGTTCGAAACCAGCCTGAGCAAGATCGAGACCCCGTCTCTACTATAAATAGAAAGAAATTAATTGGCCAACTAATACATATATAGAAAAAATTAGCTGGGCATGGTGGCGCATGCCTGTAGTCCCAGCTACTCAGGAGGCTGAGGCAGGAGGATCACTTGAGCCCAGAAGTCTGAGGTTGCTATGAGCTAGGCTGACGCCACGGCACTCACTCTAGCCTGGGCAACAATGTGAGACTCTATCTCAAAAAAAAAAAAAAAATATATATATATATATATATATATATATACACACACACACATATATATATATATAACATCTCCATTTTACAAATGAGGGAAATGGTCTTTATCACACTACCAAATATTGTTATTTAAGTGCACCAAACCTTTGGTTTGTTTCCCTAATTTGTCCTATATCCAATCAAATCACCAAATTCCACTTATGCTTCTCTCATAATGTGTCTCCCTTCTTTTGAATTGCTGTTGCAATCCAACATGATTATTTCATGCCTACGTTACTATAAAATTTCCTCAATTATAATTACCACCTCTAGTCACCTCTATTCTCTTCCCTCTCTAATTCATTGTTAGCATTGTTGTCAAAATATTAAACAGTAACAGCATTTTTATTGTCATTTTGTATTATAGTTCAAAAATCCTCAATGTCACAACTTTACATGTGGGATAAAATAGGATCTCATTGCCTAGATATTTGTGGTCCTCCTACACATTGACCCTCGAAATATCTTTCCAGTCTTATGACCTGTTACTAACAAGGTCAAACACTCTGTTCTAGTCAAACTAATCTTCCCCATCTCCCCTAAATTATCTACTGTGTTTTCCCCAAAATAAGACAGGGTCTTATATTTAACTTTCCTCAAAAAGACACCCTAGGGCTTATTTTCAGGGGATGGGTTGTTTTTTTTTTTTTTTTGAAGTACAGTACAACAATCTACATTTATTCAAATATAGTTAAGTTGTCTTCTTCTGGAACATCATCATAACTCCCCAAACCCTGAATTCCATCATGAATGTCTTGCGACTCTATTTCCTTTAGAACCAATGGCCCCAATCTCTCATGTCGAGCAACAGAGCTCTCATGGGGCAGATGAGAAGGGCTGCTCGTCTTCTTTCCCGCTCCTCAATGACATGCATTGGTTGTGCAGACGCGCTGCACAGCCACGCCCATCACTAGGGCTTATTTTCGGGGTGGGGCTTCTATTGTGCAAATGCTTAGAAATCCTGCTAGGGCTTATTTTGTGGGTAGGTCTTATTTTCGGGGAAACACGGTATGTTACAGACATGCACTTTTGCCTCCCCAACAGCTATTCCCACCCTATTTCCTAATTTTGTTTCATAGCCCATCAATTCCCCCTGCGTCCCTACGGTAAATCCCGACCAGTCTGAATGAAATTTTGGCAACTCCAGTTTTCTTGCCATCGATTATCTTACGCAAGCCGGCGGCCAAAGACACACGCCAAAGACACACGAGGGAAAATTCCCCAGGACGCCGACTGGGAAAGATTTTCTTACTCTTATAAAGAGACAATGGGAGTTCTGGTTTCTAAGAATATGTGGCATAGTAGATATATTTTTTAAAACATTCTCCTTACACAATATCTAAGTGGAAAAATAAAGCTGTATTTTTAAAAGGCATAGCTGAACCTGCAAAAATAAGGAAAATCTGGGTCCTAAAAACTGAAAACTGAGATAAATGTTTGAGTGGCAGTTTGTCCCTGGCACTACTGTTGCCTGGAGGAATTTGTCAGTCTTGACAACGTGCAGCTTGGGTTTTCGTGGCTGAATGGAGTCAGGAGATAGGGCCCTGGGCTTTGCCAGGTGAGCAGTGGCAGCCAAGATCCCTTTACAAAGCTGAGACAATTTAGGGGCTGCCCCCTTATCCGGGGTCAGGACTGGGGTGACGTGAGTAAGGAGAAAGGCACTTGCCTTATCGCAGTCCCAGCCCTGCCCTCAGGGGATGGGTGGACTGTAACATAAATCCAACCGCCAGCAGTGGGAGGAGGCAGGATATGCTTGTCTGTCTCCGTCTAAGCTCCCCTGAAATTTATAAAGCCAAGTCTGCTCACGCATGAGCTCGGGGTTAAAAGTTGCTTCCTACTTTGTCCAGCAAACTCCAAGTCAGGATAGTAACGAGAATTTGTCCTAAATTGGTAGAACCCCCTGGTTGCCTAAGAGAAGCAAAAAGAGAGAAATAAATTCTCTAGAGCAGTGGATCCCAACCTCTTCGATACCAGGGGCCGGTTTTGTGCGAGACATTTTTCCCACAGATGGGGGCTGGGGAGGGGGAGGAGAGGGTGTAGGGGGGTCGCCCCCTCGGCTCCACCCCAGATCACCAGGCATTGGCTTCTCACAGGGAGCAAGCAACCGGATGCCCCGCACGCACAGTTTGGGGTGGGCTTCCTGCCCCTGTGAGGGTCTCATGCTGCTGCTGAGCTGACCAGGGAGGGAGAGTGGGTGGGTGGTGGTGGGGTTCGGTTGGTGATGGGGTGATGGGGCGATGGTGCAATGGGGAGCGGCTGCAGGTGCAGCAGGTGTGGCTTCGCTCCTCCCCTAACCCCCGGGGCTGGCCTCCTGCTGTGCGACCTGGCTGAGGATTTATCAATGAGTCAACTCCAATCCTGGCCCCATAAGATGCCTACAGAAAAAGCCCCGACGAACACGGCCCCACACACAGCCCAGACTTAACAGAGCACGCGAGGAAGCCAGGCCTCACGGACAATGGTAAACACAAATAACGGCCAGCGTGATCTGACAACCAAAACTTCCAAAAATGGGATGACTGGTGTTAGGAGAAACACTTTAGACAAATTAAATTTGACGGTTTGATGGAGCAAAGAACCATTCACAGATCAGGCAGTCCCTAGAACCAGAAGAGGTCCAGAGCAACTCCAGGGCTGCCGCGTGGTTGGACGTCACTTACGGACAGTGAGGGACAGGGACAGCTGGGTGGGTCACAGAGGGGCCTTTGCCGCCTATGAACCTGGCTTGGACACTTGGCTGCCTGCGGTTGAATGAGGTTCGGCGGCTATGATTGGCTGAGACTTGGCTACTTGCTACAGGAGTAGGTTATAGTCTGTTTACATGTCAAGTTGGGTCACAGTTTATTACGTGGGAAGAAACCTTAAGGTGGAACTTACTTAGAATGTGTAAGAAGGCAGCTTTCGTTCAAGCTTAGTTTAACAATGGATTAAAGAATATAAAATAACACTTTAAATTTTTAAAGATACAAAAGTTAGAATAGAGCTCATGAGACAGAAACAAGATAAAAGATTTAAAAAGACAGGTAGACTTAAGCAAAAATCAAATGGATATTCACAAATGAAAAACAGAACAGGTAACATTAAAAACTGAATGAGACAGGGCGAGGTGGCTCACGCCTGTAATCCTAGCACTCTGGGAGGCCGAGACAGGCAGATCCCTTGAGGTCAGGAGTTCGAAACCAGCTTGAGCAAGAGTGAGACCCCCCGTCTCTACTAAAAATAAAAAGAAATTAATTGGCCAACTAAAAATATATAGAAAAAATGAGCCGGGCATAGTGGCACATGCCTGTAGTCCCAGCTACTCCGGAGGCTGAGGCAGGAGGATCCCTTGAGCCCAGGAGTCTGAGGTTGCTGTGATCTAGGCTGATGCCATGGCACTCTAGCCCAGGCAACAGAGCAAGACTCTGTCTCAAAAAAAAAAAAAAGAAAGAAAGAAAAAGAAAAAGAAAATATGAATGCAGAAAGGTTGAAAGAGAAAAGATGAAAAAGATATACGAGGCAAATTCCAACAGAGAGAAAGCTGCTATAGTTAGATCAATATCAAACAAAATGAAATCTTATTTTTGAGGGCTCTTGTTATGAGGGGTCTTGTTATGTTGCCCGAGCTGGTCTTGAACTCCTGGCTTCACGCGATTCTCCCACCTCAGCTTCCCAAAATGCTGGGATTGCAGGAGTGAGCCACCGCACCTGGCCCAAAACAAACTTTAAGGCAAAAACATCGTTAGAATGTAAGGGAACTCTATATAATGATAAAAGGTTTAGTTCACCAGGGAAATTTCCACCTAAAAGGGAGGGGCTGGGATGTCAAATATAATTTAAACAGTCTTCTCAAGCCAGAGTAAGGACGGCCGTCCAGAAGACTCAGACCCAAGTAGCCCTGGATGTGAGTTCTGTTTGGCGTTTTTTACAAGCAAGATTTTAAAGGCAAAAAAGGGGGACAGGAGGGAGTGGGCAGATACAAGGTGGTTTGTCAGGAATTCATATTGGTTTACAGAAATAACATTGATTAGTGTTTGGTTATACATTGTTACACTATGGGTATCGGTTATAGTGTCTGGGTTAATTTATAGCTACTCGTGGCAATAGCAAGCAGTTTCAAAAGATGAATAGAGAGCTCAAAGAGGGGAGTAGGATATGCTTGCTGCCTCATTTTAATGTCTCTCTGGGCCTGATAATTTAGAAGGACTTACATTCCTAAGATAAAGATTCTTTTCTCAAAACTGCAATATTTCTAAACAAGTACGCACTTAGGATTAGAAAGAAACTTCCTAAAACTGTTTAAACGTAGCTGTAAATGACAATAGCAAACATCACCCTAACCGGTGAAACTTTAGAAGACATTCCCTTAAAAAATGAAATAAGAAAAAGGATATCTGCTATCACCACTTTTATTCGATAATGTACCTGAAATCCCTTACCAGCATTTAAATAAAAAGTATAAACTTTGGAGAGATAGAAATAAAATATTATAAATTTGTCATAAAAAGACACAAAAAAGTTTAGTTACATTATTAGATCTCATAAGAGAATGTACAGGATTATTTGAGTTCAAAATCAATGAAAAACCAACCTTATCATTTCTACATGTAAGTTACAAATAATTAGAAGATACAATTTTTAAAAGAGGGATTTACAATGCATCAAAAATTTAAAGTATCCAGGAACAAATCAGAACAAAAAATGTGCAAGACCATTTTGGAGAAACTTTTAAAACTTTATAGGAAGACATAAAATATGACAAACCATTGAAGAGTGTCGTGGATAAAAACTCAATATGACGGCAATATCAATGATCCTAGACCGATCCCTATATTCAATGCCTTTCCTATCATAAAAACAGGGGTTTTCATTGAACTTGAAAAGCTGATATTAACATGGAATCATTTTAAGTGGAACCACTTTATGTGGAAGAGAAATGGACAGACTACTACGGAAAACTTTGAAAAGAAGAACAAGATACGGGGTGGGACTACCCTACTAGCCATCCCGACAGATTGTAAAAGTAATGCAGTTAGGATAGCATGGAGTTGGAGAAGTGATAGACAAATAGTCATTGGAACATTACACAGACTTCAGAATCAGACCCACACATTTATGGAAACTTGATACAATACAGAGTTGGCATTGAAGATGAGTAGGAAATATGTAGACTGTTCAATCAATGGTACTAGCCTATGTAGATAAAGAAAAAATAAAATAGGACTTATATCTCATACTATATGTAAAAAACAATCAATTTCTTTCTTTCTTTTATTTTTTTTAGACAATCTTTCTGTTGCCCAGGCTGGAGTGCAATGGTATAATCATAGCTCACTGCAACTTCAGACTCCTGGGCTGAAGTGAACCTCCTGCCTCGGCCTCCTGAGTAGCTGGGACTACAGGCCTGCACCACCATACCAAACCACTATAATTTTTGTATTTTGTATTTTTTGTAGAGATTATGTCTTGCTATGTTGCCCAGGTGTTGAACTCCTGGCCTCAAACAATCGTCTTGCCTCAGCCTCCCAAAGTGCTGGGATTACAGATGTAAGCCACTGCACCCAGCCAAAAACCAGTTTCTGATGAATAAAATAAAATACTTCAAAGTGAAAAGTAAAATTTTAACTTTCCTAAGATGATATATGAGATTACTTTGGAGTTAGGGGAAACCTTCTTAAACAAGATGTAAAAAGCACAACACAAAGAAAATGATGAATAAATTTGACTACATAATTAAACTGTTCTTCAAAACATACCATTAGAAGGAAAAATGCAAGTCACAAACTGGGAGAAAATGCTTGTGACATATACAACCAACAAGATTATTGTCCAGAAAATATAATAAATTTGTAAAAACAATGAGAATAACACAAACCAATAAAAAATGTCAAAAGACATGAACAGTTATTTCAAGAAAAGAAAATGTAAATGTCTAATAAAAGTATGAATAGATGCTCAAACTACATTTTTCAGGACAATTCAAATTAATACCACAATTAGATATTATTTTATGCCCAACAGATTGTAAAAGCAAATCAAACAGTGTGATAATATTAATTATTGTCTAGATACTGGCATAAAGACAGACATATAGACCAATGGAATAGAATAGAGAGTTCAGAAATAAACCCTTATATATATGGTCAAATGATTTTAAATGAAGGTGGCAAGACTATTCAATAGGGAAAAGACAGTCTTTTCAACAAATAGTGCTGGGAAAACTGGATATATCTATATGCAAAAGAATGAAGTTCAATCCTTATCTAATATCATATATAAAATTTATATCTAACATCTTTATCTAACACCTTTATAAGGATCCAACAATCCTTATCTAACATCATATACAAAATTTAATTAAAAATGGATCCACGAACTAATGCAAGACCTAAAACTATAAACTCTTAGAAGAAAACATATGGCAAAAGCTTCACAACATTAGATTTGGCAATGATTTTTTAAGATATGACACCAAAGGCACAGACAACAGCAACAAATATATAAGTTTACAAGTATATTTAAAATGTTTGTCTCAAGCTAGCTAATTCTCTCTATATAATGTTCTACAGAAAATTGCTTAAAGATTCAGGAAATAAATAGGCACATCTATGGTTATATTAGTATTTTATTTGTAGTATAGTGGTTCAGAAGTTAAAAATATGTATATTACTCTTCATTAAAATAAACTCCATATTTTTAAAAAGCCCATCCACCTCACTTGAATTTAGAAAACTGAATACTAAAAAAAAAATCCCCAATTGTCTTCCATTTATTCAATTAGTAATCAAATTAAAAAGCAAACCAATAAGAGGCATATTCAGATAGATTTAACAATTATCTTAACAGTCCACTACTTAAAGCAATGCAGAACCAAATGTTTATAAACATTATGTACAACTTTTTACAAATTTCAAATAAATGGAATGCACAAAAAATCCATAATTAATAAGGCTACTTTTTCACTAGTTTCTATTTTCGTGTTTGGGAGGAGCGCTTAGTGTTCGGTTCTGAACGATTTCAGTGCAAGACAGCAATAGGTGGTTAGCCTGGTATCTTGAACTTAAGGAAGTGGTGGTGAATGCACTGACGAGTGGGCAGGTGAGGAGATGTAAGGGAGTTTTCAGGAATAAAGCTGCATCAGCTCTTGACCTCACACGTGCAAATTAACTTAGCAAAAGAGCTGTAATGTGGCCTGATTTTGAGAGAAAGGATCATTTCATTCCCTTTTTCTGAAAGTGCAAAGGATAGAGAAAAAGGTAAGAAAAAAATAATTCTATGTCCCCAAAGATTCTAAATGGAAAATACAATCTGAACCTTAGGTATTTTAACAGCAAGAGGCATATATATGTGTTGAGAGAAAGAGAGAAACTTTACGTCAGTGTATTCTTGCCAAACCTCTGGCTGACACACCAGATGTTCATCACAGGCATATTTTGCCTTCCATTGTGTCATCTGATTTTGTTTGTTTTCCACTTGAATTTCCACTGAATCCATTCTCCTATGATAAATGTGGACATTTTGGTTGTTTTAATTTTTTTTTTTATTGTACTCTCCATTATCTTTGAATTCCTACAACTAGGACATCATTAAACTTGTCTCTTTTAAGTGCCATGTTCTCATTTGTCATTGTACTCTGAAAGGACTTAATCCTTAGGTATTTGAGGTATTCTTTGGGAGTCGTTTTAGGAGGATGCATTTCACAAATCCGACCAGACGGATTTGACTGAGACTCTGAAAATACAATGATATTACGTTAATCTTTCCCTTCATGTTTTATGTCTTAAGGCTGGGGACTTGGTCCCCTCCTTTTGAAAATTTTTAGCCCAATTTCCTATAAAGACTCATAGTTGGCTTGAATTGGGGTCTATAGTAAGCAGGAAATATGGTCCCTTTCCTTTTCTCACTCTTGCTATTGGGTGGGCTCTATGCTCTTGATCTTTCTTAGGTTTCTGTTAAGTGCACTCTTGTTTCTAGAACGAAAGACGAAAAGAGAACCTCATAGCTATTTCCAGATAGTTGTTGTATTTTCATCTGTAAAGATTTTGGAAGAACTCGTGGAAATCAGCGGAGTAGAAGTAAGAGCAATGAAACAGAAGTACAGGGAAAAACGTTAAGCTCTGTGCAAAGAAAAAGGGTTGGCTTTCACAGTTTTATAAACCTGCCTCTGGGAGGCAGTAAGGTAGAGGTTGAGTGTGGCTTCCCATTGACTTCAAACCGGCTACAACCACTCACCAGCCGTGTGATCCGTGCCTTGATTTATTCCGTGAAATAGGTACAATAGTCCAGCCTCCCCCATTGGGTTTTTGTAAGGATTAAATGAGATACTTCCTGCCGGGCACTTAACAATTGTGTCTGGTGCGGAATAAACGTTCAATAAAAGTTAGCTTTATTATTATGGAATAGGCTGTCTGCTTTTGTGCCTTCTCCATCATTACAGGAATTTAAGCAGAGGCGGAATAATAAATTGGTAGGGATTTCACAGATAAGATTTAAGCATTGGATCGCTTCTTCAACCCCTCAGATTTGCGTTTCTATTACTTTGTTTCCAGTGAATGCCAAGGTACCTTTCATGCATGACAATGGTGGCATTAACCTAGATAACACGCTTTGTTCCCGGTGGTGCAATTCCAGTGATACCATCTCCTGTAGGCGATATGGGCCTCAGAGTAGGGGCAAAGGAAACCACCGCTGACGTCCAGTCTACACGGCTGAACTTTGTGGAGCAAACCGGCTACTTGTGCCAGAGACCCGGACAGGCAGGCTGTGAATTCAGTTTGAGAAAAACACGAAAGAATAGGTCTTTTGATAATTTCCAATCTTCCCAATGTGATGGCAAAACTTTAAAAAGGGCCATAACATTCATTGTTGGTGAGACATAAATGGAAAAATGGACTCTGTAGTATATTATTAGCAGGAGTATACGTTGCAAACATTTGGGAAAGAAAGCCGGCCATGTCTGTTACAGCCTGAAATATATTTTCTCTATGACCTACCAAACTCCATTTTAAAACAGCTTTCCTACAGAAATAGAAGCATCATTATTTAAGGCCATATTGGAAACTTTATTGTGGCGGTAAAAAAAAATGTAAACAATCTCACTGTCTATTCATCGGGCATCAGTTACATGCAGTACACACTTGGTGTGAAATATTAGGTGACAGTTTAAAAGAACGATTTAGATTTCTATCTGTTGACCTGGGAGGCCCATGATGTATTGTTATTTGGATAAAGCAAGTTCCAGCATAATATTTGTAGTATTACCTAATGTTCGAAACAGAGGACAAACGGACTAACAAAAACAACTTCAAATCCCCTTTGTTTTTATATATAATGGTGGAGGTGGGGCTGATCACCAGGTCCACGACCTTAGTTACTTTAGAGCTGGGTCTAGGAGGGGTCAGTGTTTTCTACATACGTTATTGTGTTGTTTTACATGCAACAGATGAAATTTTTTTTTTTTTTTGAGAGTCTCACTCTGTTGCCCAGGCTAGAGTGAGTGCCGTGGCGTCAGCCTAGCTCACTGCAACCTCAAACTCCTGGGCTCAAGCGATCCTCCTGCCTCAGCCTCCCTAGTAGCTGGGACTACAGGCATGAGCCACCATGCCCGGCTAATTTTTTCTATATATTTTTAGTTGGCCAATTAATTTCTTTCTATTTATAGTAGAGATGGGGTCTCGCTCTTGCTCAGGCTGGTTTCGAACTCCTGACCTCGAGCAATACCACCTGCGTTGGCCTCCCAGAGTGCTAGGATTATAGGCGTGAGCCACCGCGCCTGGCCAAAAAAAGAGTTTTAAACAAGGAAGAACTAAATTACAAAATGTACCTGCTTCCGGCACAATACAAATTTCTTCAGAAAAATACTCCCACTCTCTCTTCCTGTTCTTATTTTTTATTCCTTTTTTCCCCAACCCCCAACTTTCTTCCTTATCCTTTTTCATCCTCCACTGCCCCACAACAAAACCCCACAAAGTATTTTTGTGAAAATGGGAAGATATTACAAGTCAAAATGTTGAACGAGATTTAAAGTGATGTAGAGAAGCAGCTCATTTTTTTCCTTTTACACTGCAAACACTAAGAATACATTACAAAAATTATTTTCTGATGGAAGACAGGTTTTCCCCTCTGCTCCCATAGAGTTCTGCCACTTCGGTGAAATGGGACTTCCTAAGACCATGCTGTTTCAGAAAGGACACAACACCAAAATGCCTTTCTTTTCTTTCTTTTTGTATTTTTTTCTTTTTTGAAAAATAGGAAGGGAAGCAGCAGCAGTTCTTTTTTTGGTAAGCAATAATGCCATGTGCTCTGAAAGAAAACTGGAATATTTTGGCTCTGATTTTATATTGACACGGGCAAAAAAGAATAAAATATATTAATTAGTTGAAATTAGTAATAAATCTTGGCAAATAAAACCAAGATTTTTTTTCATGTAGTAGTAATAATTAAATATTATTAAAACATTTGCACAAACTATTTAAAATTTCTCTTCCTAAAATGACATATCTTTACTGTTTTTAATGGACTATGTGAACTGTGTACCTGAGCAAATTGTTATCTTTGTTTCTGAAGGATTTGAACCCTGGGTGAATGCCATTTTAGGATTGCTATTTTCTCCCACACATTACTTTTCTTTTCTCGAAGTTCTAATTTTGTTCTTTTTTATCACTTTAAAATTTTTATTGTACAGCCATGAAGAAGGATGAATTAAGGCCTTTTGTGACAATTTGAATGGAACTGGAGACCATTATCCTAAGTGAAGTATCTTAAGCATAGAGAAACATGGGCCGGGCGCGGTGGCTCATGCCTGTAATCCTAGCACTCTGGGAGGCCGAGGCGGGCGGATCACTCAAGGTCAGGAGTTTGAAACCAGCTAGAGCAAGAGCGAGACCCCATCTCTAATAAAAATAGAAAGAAATTAGTTGGACAACTAAAAAAAATATATAGAAAAAATTAGCCAGGCATGGTGGTGCATGCCTGTAGTCCCAGCTACTCGGGAGGCTGAGGCAGGAGGATCGCTTGAGCCCAGGAGTTTGAGGTTGCTGTGAGCTAGGCTGACGCCACGGCACTCTAGAAGCTCAGAAGCTCGACCTCCAAATTAGTAGCACATTTTTGTGTACCTAGAGGAAGCGTTCCTTCCTTAAGTACCGTGTTTCTCCGAAAATAAGACAGAGTCTTACATTTATTTTTCCTCAGGAAGACACCCTGGGGCATATTTTCAGGAACTGGGTTATTTTTTTTAAGTATGGTACAACCATCTACACTAATTCAAATATAGTGAAGTCGTCTTCTTCCGGAGCATCGTCCTCACTCTCCAAAGCCCGAATTCCATCCTGAATTTCTTGCGACTCTTTTCCTTTAGAACCACTGGCCCCGATCTCTCATGTGGAGCAACAGAGCTCTCACGGGGCAGATGAGAAGGGCTGCTCGTCGTCTTTCCCGCTCCGGGACGACACGCACGGGTTGTGCAGACGCGCTGCGCAGCCACGCCCGTCACTAGGGCTTATTTTCGGGGCAGGGCTTCTATTGCACACATGCTTAGAAATCCCGCCAGGGCTTATTTTATGGGTAGGTCCTATTTTCGGGGAAACACGGTACTAAAGTTTCAGAAAGTTTCCAGAGCCCAGATTCACCATAATGGGAAGGACGTGTCACCCACAAACCTCTGGTTCGTAGCACGGAAGCTCCAACTAAGTTCCCAGCTTTGACCACTGCCTCAAATGCTGGGGCGGGGCGGAGAAGCCCTGGGGGTGGGGGGAGTGATTTCTCGAGGAAAGAAAAGCACAGATGCGTGCCTAGGGCTGTCTCCCCTTCAAGGCAAACTGAACAACAAGATAAACCATTAAAAGGCTTTCTCTTCCTCCTCTCCCACCCATGCTTTTTAAAGGGTCAACCCTGGCTGGGGCCCGGAAAGCCCCGGCTGTGAATTTCTGCCTGTAAATTAGGCGGCGATAACTGTAAAAGAAGGCTTGAACTCTTCCCCTCCCGGTCAATTAATAATAGGAAACTCCCCGGGAGTCGCAAGTAGAGACTGAAGGAGGCTGGCAGAGCAGCAGACTTAGGCGAGCTGGGAATGACAGTCAGTTGTCGATGAAACGCGCTTGCCTTTTCCGGGTCCGCTTTGTCTGGACCCACATATTCCAGTCCACTGCGCGGGAATCCTGGAACGCCGCTGGGCGTGCCCAGCTCTGTGACCAGGACATCAGACAACCCCGGTGTGTCGTAGCAGGGGTGTCCCGTTACCGCTCGGCGTTCCCAAAGTCAGGCT
This sequence comes from Mirza zaza, assembly GCA_008750895.1. Classification (NCBI taxonomy): domain Eukaryota; kingdom Metazoa; phylum Chordata; class Mammalia; order Primates; family Cheirogaleidae; genus Mirza; species Mirza zaza. Next base: position 13,129 of record VSMD01098883.1, read on the forward strand.
TTTCATTCTCTGCCCGGGACGGACCAAGTCAAGAGCTGTTTCTCAAGAGAGGGTTGTTCTTGCTAAAATATGTGTCCAACCCTACATTGTTTTTTGCACCCCCTCAAATTTGCGAAAAGCATCACAACCGGTCATAGACGTTTGACTACAATTAAAACTTCATTGTAGGCCGGGCGCGGTGGCTCACGCCTGTCATCCCAGCACTCTGGGAGGCCGAGGCGGGAGGATCGCTCGAGGTCAGGAGTTTGAAACCAGCCTGAGCAAGAGCGAGACCCCGTCTTTACTGAAAAAAAGAAATAGAATTTAATTGGCCAACTAAAAATATTAGAAAAAATTAGCCAAGCATGGTGGTGCATGCCTGTAGTCCCAGCTACTCGGGAGGCTGTGGCAGGAGGGTCGCCTGAGCCCGGGAGTCTGAGGTTGCTGTGAGCTAGGCTGACGCCACGGCACTCACTCTAGCCTGGGCAACACAGCGAGACTCTGTCTCAATAAAAAAATTGTATTTCTGAAATAAGACTTAAAAGTCAAAATTCCTCTTTGCTCCATGGGCTGCAGACTAGATGTGTCAGCAGGTGTTAAAAACAGCATTCATCTCCTCAATAAAAAAATAAATAAAATAAAACTTCATTGTAATTGCATTACGTTTTTGTTTACGTTTTTCACTCACTCTGAGACCCATTCAAAATATTCAGCCTTTCGGTAAACCTGATAGATGGATATGAACAGCATGCTTACACCTTGCATACGTTGCTTCCAAAGTCAAAGATGTTTGCTCAGCTCTGTGCCTCCCTCTTGGTGGCAGGCAGGCAGGGAACCAGTGAAAGGACTCCTCTTTCCCTTCGGGGAGGTTGCAGTGATGTGCTTGGTTTCACTGGCTCTCGAGACGTTTTATGGGAGTAGCAGGTCCCTGTATGCCAGTGGGGTTTGTACCCAGCCCCGGCACACAGAGGTTTCATCAGCGCCGCTACACTGGCACCGGCGTGGGGACCAGCTCCAGCTCCTGCGAGACAATGGGACCGCAGACGCCTCCATGAGCTCGGCCGTGGCACGGGACCAGGGAGCCGTCACCACCCTGGAACCAGACAGCAAAGGAGCTCCTCTGTCCTTCCAGGTGAAAGTGAGCCTCTGTGTTCCTGGATTGTCAGCACAGAGCCGAAGTGCCCTGTTTCCCCGAAAATAAGACCTGCCCGCAAAACAAGCCCCAGCAGGATGTCTAAGCATTTGCGAAATAGAAGCCCCACCCCGAAAATAGGCCCCAGTGACGGGCGTGGCTGCGCAGCGCATCTGCACAACCCATGCATGTCATCGCGGAGCGGGAAGAACATGAGCAGCCCTTCTCATCCGCCCCGTGAGAGCTCTGTTGCTCCACATGAGAGATCGGGGCCGGGTAGTTCTAAAGGAAACAGAGTCGCAAGACATTCAGGATGGAATCCGGGGTTTGGAGAGTGATGATGATGTTCCAGAAGAAGACGACCTCACTATATTTGAATAAATGCAGACGGTTGTACCGTAATTAAAAAATAATAACCCATCCCCTGAAAATAAGCCGTAGGGTGTCTTCTTTAAGAAAAATAAATATAAGACCCTGTCTTACTTTCGGGGAAACGCAGTATCCACCTCCTCAGTAGCTGCATGTCGTGTGCCGGGGGTGTCAGTTTGCTCCAGGAAAAAGACACATCTGCAGTAGCTGCCGTAGTTGGAGGCACAAAGTAATGAAAACAATGATTTACATAGTATAGAAAAAGGTAATGGGGCCGGGCGAGGTGGCTCAAGCCTGTAATCCTAGCGCTCTGGGAGGCCGAGGTGGGCGGATCGTTTGAGCTCAGGAGTTCGAGACCAGCCTGAGCAAGAGCGAGACCCCGTCTCTACTATAAATAGAAAGAAATTAATTGGCCAACTAATATATATAGAAAAAATTAGCCGGGCACGGTGGCGCATGCCTGTAGTCCCAGCTACTCGGGAGGCTGAGGCAGCAGGATTGCTTGAGCCCAGGAGTTTGAGGTTGCTGTGAGCTAGGCTGACGCCATGGCACTCACTCTAGCCTGGGCAACAGAGTGAGACTCTGTCTCAAAAAAAAAAAAAGAAAAAGAAAAAAGAAAAACGTAATGGGATAGTATTTTTTGGACAATTGGATTTTTAAAGGTTCTTGATTTTTAAAGACTTCTTGACTGCTTTTTTCCTGATGTATATATTCATTAATTTGAAAGTTTTAAGAGAAATCACATTTGATACAAATTAATAATATTTGAATTTAACACACAGAAAATAAATACAATCTAGGACACTTTTATGTCATCTAGTTCAGATTCCAGTATGATGCTGGAAGGTCATCATGAATGCCTGCTTCTTTTAATCTCTACTTTAGAATGATAACTAGATGTATGTTAAAAATGTGTCTTTTACAATATAAATTAAATTCTTTTTTTGCTCTTTTATCTTCTGATTTGTTCTTTAACATGTAATTAAATAGTTACAGTTGTATCAAGTAGATAATGAACTTTAATTATCCGTTTTAACAAACACCACAGTTTTAGGAGAGAGGTCATTTATTTATTTATTCAATGATTTAAAAAATCTGGTTGTTATTTATCTAGACTTTTAACATGATGCAGTTCTCACAATAGAATGGATTTCTCTACCGTGGAAGATGAATACAGTCATTTATTTATGCTGTTTCTTATGAAAATATACTTTAATCTGGTAATATTTTATGATCTGATACTATGATTGCTTTTCCTTTGTTAACAGGATTCCTAACAAAATTCAATGGGATGATTAAACAATAAGTAACATTTCATCTTCTGTGTGTCCAATTCCCTTGTTTTCAATTACAACTTCTGGTCATAAAAATGCAAATTTAGTATGTAAATCATATTCACTTAAAAAAATATATTCACAGCAGCCTTAGGTGAAAACACAACTGCCTTTCCGCTAATGCCAAAACGCACATCACGCCACTCTGTAAAATGAGCCTACATATGTTTTTAAGAAAAAGTATATATACACAAAAACAGTAACTGACCTATTTTGAGATTGGGACGTTTATGAACAAAATGGACATAAGTTGAAAATTTAGATAAATAAAACACAGTGTATAGAAATGTATGGCTTCAGCGAATCTCTAAACAGACACAATATTGAGCTATTGCAAGGATATAAGCAATGGCTAAACAAACACAAAATACCTAGAACACAAAACTTCTACAAAATGCTAAATATGTAGGCTCTGAGGGTAATACCAAGTCATGGTGACACTAATTTAACAAATATTTATTGAATGCCTACATTTGTGTTAGAGGCTGGGGACTCAAAAGATAAAAAAGGCATAAACTCTGTTCTCCAAGAGCTTACTCATATATTTACTGCAGCGTATAACAGACACTTAGGGTTCAGTGCACAATAATAGAGATTTTTAAATGTTAGAGAAACTGACTGGTTTTCATGGAGAAGTTGGTAAAGGCTCCATGGCGGATGTGAATTTTGAGCATTGGAAGATATAAAATACGGTAAATATACTATTATCTTGGTGTCCAGAAAGTTGTTTACGTAAGGTATTAAAAATGTAACATGGGCCGGGCGCGGTGGCTCACGCCTGTCATCCCAGCACTCTGGGAGGCTGAGGCGGGCGGATCGCTCGAGGTCAGGAGTTCGAAACCAGCCTGAGCAAGAACGAGACCCCGTCTCTACTATAAATAGAAAGAAATTAATTGGCCAACTAATATATATAGAAAAAAATGAGCCGGGCATGGTGGCGCATGACTGTAGTCCCAGCTACTCGGGAGGCTGAGGCAGGAGGATCGCTGGAGCCCAGGAGTTTGAGGTTGCTGTGAGCTAGGCTGATGCCACGGCACTCACTCTAGCCTGGGAAACAGAGCGAGACTCTGTCTCAAAAGAAAAAAAAAATGTAACATGATTAACTGTAGGCATTATCCACTGCTGCATAACAAATCACCCAAAAGTCAATGGCTTAGAACAAAAATCGCTTATTATCATAGATAAAGCATCCACTGAGACTGTCCAAATGGCCACGGAAAGTTGATTAGTGATTTCTCTGTTCCTGTCTTACGCCCTTGCATCATAGTTGGTTGTTTCTTTCTCCAGACCAGGGGCTCAGCAAAGCATGGTCCTCGGGGCGGTCTGGCCTGTTGCCTATTCTGTAAAGAAAGCTTTTCGTCTTGTTGTTTTTGAGACAGGGTCTTGCTCTGGGGCCCAGTGGCCTGATGACAGTCACGGTAACTTCCGACTCCTGGGCTCACGGGATCCTCCCGCCTCGGCCTCCCGAAGCGCTGGGATTATCCGTACAAGCTACCACGCCTGGGCTGCAAATAAATATCGTTGGAATACAGCCATGCTCTCACTTATTTACTTATTGCTTCTTTACTCCTAGCTGCTTCCATGCAGCAACAGCGGAGCTGAGCAGTTGCAACAGAGACCCCCCCCCCCCCCCCCCCCCCCCCCCCCCCCCCGGGTTTGCAAAGCAGAAAACCACAGCCAACCCCCACTCTAGACCAGTGTCGTACAACAGAACTTTCTGTGCTGACGTTCATGTGGCTATCGAGCGCGTGAAGTTACTGTGCTGAGAAACCAAAATAAAATTTTATTTTATTTTTTTTAAGGCCAAACATACTCATTTTACTGGGGAAAAGGAAAAAGGGAAATTTAACCATGCATACATAATTAACATGGAGGATCCAGTGGTAATATTGATGAACAAGTAGACCTTAATTATTTGAAATTTTAATATCTGAGTAACTCCAGTGGTTTGTGACCCACAGTCTTCTGTAATTTTGTGTGAGTAGGGAATGGGACCTCGACGAAGGGGAATGGGCGTGTAGAGAACCAGAGAACGAGCACAGCCGGCTGCCAGCCACCAAGACTCTGCTTTTTAACCTCGTCTTCAGGAGTGCGAGGTGACCCTGGAGGAATGCTGTAGTAGGGTGGGCCGAGAGAGTAGTGCGTGCATCACTACAAGGGTTAACAGAGTTCTGTATCTCCTCCATTGAGAAACCGGATTTTAAATTTTGCTTAACTTTTGTTAATTTAAATTTAAATAGCTACGCGGTAGGCAGCCCAGTTCTGGACAGTAAGTACCCTGAAGCTGGCAACCGAGGTTTGGTTATCTTTTTTTTTTTACCAAATTATACCCCATCGTGTCCAATACACTGCTTTATACTTAGCAGACTCAATGCCTGTCTCAGCAAATATTTATTGAATTATATTTATCATGGTTGTTTCCCCTTATTTTAGTGAAACACTTAAAGCTAAAATATTTTTCTTAGAGTGATTGGTGTTTGGCTCAGCTCAGATGCCCCCAGTGGCTTCTTGAAAATGTCTCCAAATGTTCTAGCCTAGAGGAATTTCCTTCCTTCCTTCTTTTTTTTTTTTAAGACAGAGTCTTGCTTTGTTGCCCAGGCTAGAGTGAGTGCCATGGCGTCAGCCTAGCTCACAGCAACCTCAAAGTCCTGGGCTCAGGCGATCCTCCTGCCTCAGCCTCCCGAGTAGCTGGGACTACAGGCATGTGCCACCATGCCCGGCTAATTTTTTATATATATATTTTTAGTTGTCCAATTAATTTCTTTCTATTTTTAGTAGAGACGGGGTCTCACTCTTGCTCAGGCTGGCCTCAAACTCCTGACCTTGAGCGATCCGCCCGCCTCGGCCTCCCAGAGTGCTGGGATTACAGGCGTGAGCCACTGCGCCTGGCCCACAAATCGGTTCTTTATCTACCCAGGCAGGGGCAGCCTTGGCGAATCAGATGAAAGGTGCGGTTACACTTTTTCCAAAGCAGGGGCTTTCCTACCTTGCATTTGCATGACCAAATGGTACCACTCTACGGTCAGCAGAAGAGAGAAGTCAGCTCCCAGACTATATATATACATATATTCTTATATATTCTTTTGGTCTATATCACATATGTTTTAATGAGCAAAACTTAGGTTCTGCTCGAGAAAAGTGACAGGCTGATAGAAGGGAGGAAAGAAGTTAAGAAAGGAAAGAAAAGGAAAAAGGGAAGAAAGAAAATTAAAAATGCTTTGGAATAGGCATGTTTAAATACCTTTTTTCTTCTTGTGGATGTACCCAATTTGTTTACTCAACGCTTTATTGATGGCCCCTGAACTTTCCTCCCCACTTTCACTACTATAAATAACTGCAATGTTACACATATGTCTGTGTACTTGACAGAGTTTTTCTACGGGACATGTTAAGAGCATGCACAGCTTATAATTCGATAGATTGCCAAATTGCCTTCCAAAATATTTCTCACTCTAAACATCTGTATTTCTGTTTTCTCTTGGAAAATTGGGCATTTGGCCATCCTGGGCCTACATTCCTACCACATCACAACGAGCTGCCGTCACCATAGTCCCCACCTCCCTCCTGTCTCCTTCTTTACTTTTTTTTTTCGAGACAGTCTCACTCTGTTGCCCAGGCTAGAGTGAGTGCTGTGGCGTCAGCCTAGCTCACAGCAACCTCAAACTCCTGGGCTCAAGCGATCCTCCAGCCTCAGCCTCCCGAGTAGCTGGGACTACAGGCATGCGCCACCATGCCCGGATAATTTTTTTCTATACGTATATTTAGTTGGCCGATTAATTTCTTTCTATTTTTAGTAGAGACGGGGTCTCGCTCTTGCTCAGGCTGGTCTCGAACTCCTGACCTCGAGCAATCCGCCCGCCTCGGCCTCCCAGAGTGCTAGGATGACAGGCGTGAGCCACTGCGCCCGGCCGTGCCTCCTTCTTTAAATTGAGAGACCTCCCTAAGTTCCATGAGCCTCTGAGTTTGCAACCCCTGCCCTAGGCCGTCGCTTGGAAACTCTTAGTTTCCAGGCAAGCCTTCGTTTCCCTGTGGTTATTTTTAGAATAACCAGAAAAAAAAAATAGATGAATTGCTCCTCCCCTAGCTGTAGTTTTAAAAGCCAGGAAATAATGGGTAAATCTATAGAGGATTTTAAAAAGACAACTTGAAATTTTCAAAGCCAAACTGACTGCTCATCGGCAGTAGGGCATGGGAACTGTGATTCACGCGTCATGAGATGATCTACCCTCCTGCCAATTCACTACTGCACAAATGTCGAAGTGAGGATTTCTTTCCTGATGTGGTCGGGGCAATGGAGAGAGAAGGGTACAACTGGCCCACTTGCACGAGAAGGAAACCACTATAGTTGTGAGTTCAAAGTCAGAAGCTCTTTGTTTTTTTTTAGACGCTCTTTTTTTTTTAAAAAAATAAGTTAATGTATTTGAAAATATAGATTTATTTTGATGATGATGCAAATAGCAGTTAGCCACGAGTTGCAGTGACTCTAGGAAAACACCTTGGCTTTTGGGCTGAAGCCACGCTCCTCCTGGGCAGCCTGAGGCCAATAACCGAACACTGACGGGGTGACAAGGCCTTGTTACCTGTGCCCAACTCGGGGCTCCTCTCACAGGCAATGTGTTCTTCCAGCTACCCGTCGGGTTGTCTGCGACTTTATCAGATCCGTCTCCTGGTCTGAGGTTCTCCCTGCCAGGTTCTCTTTCCTGTCCTCCTTTCCTGTCACATCCTGTTCCCAGGGATTTCTCTGCCTGGTCCTTCGGCGTCCTCCTCTTACCTTCCACTGGCGTTGTCCCCCGCGAGCTGCCGGCTCTCCTGACCCCGTATTAGCATCTGCTTCCTGCAGGGCCCAGCACCGCCCAGGTTTGTGAGGTCCCTGCTCCACAGACAGGGAGCGCTCGCACGGCGAGGCTTGGAACTCCACGAGTCCGCCTTGTGCGTGGATTTTCCTCTGCCTTCGCCACCCCTGGGACAGTGAGGCCAACCCCTCCTCTTCCTCCTCCTCAGCCTACTCAGTGTGAAGACACTGAGCACAGAGACCCTTTATGATGACCCACTGCCACTTAATTCATAGTAAATGTATTTTCTCTCCCTTCCCTTCCCTTCCCTTCCCTTCCCTTCCCTTCCCTTCCCTTCCCTTCCCTTCCC
>VSMD01098889.1:0-38983 GCA_008750895.1 Mirza zaza
AACATAGAGGATAGACTCAGTGGGGAAGAAGTGAAGAAAGTTGTTTCTATGGTCTAGGGAGGAGATAATTAGCTCCTTGATTAAGTCTGGAGAGGGAATATTTAAGGCTCAGCTCACAGGCAAACATGTAACCAAAGGAATTTATATTTTGTGGAAGTGTTGGTCAGGAAGATGATGAATCAAGGGTCCCTGATGGTGTTCGTGTCTCTGAATCCTTTCATTATAGGAAGAACATGGTTGCCTGTCATGGCTCTGCCCCAGTCACCCCAGCTGTCCCTTAATAAACTCAGGAAATTGTCCAGATCTTCCTATCTTTTCTATTTTCAGTTTGCCTTGTTCAGAGGCTTCAACTAGATTGAAATGGCTGAAGTGTAGAGTGTGTAACAGAGGGTGATGGAAAACGAGACTGAAAAGATAGACAAGGCCCAGGTGAGGGTGTGGGTTCACCCTCTTTAATTTAAAAAAGAAATAGCACCAACTGCATAAGCATTTTTGTTACCTCAGGCTGTTGGAGTACTTTCTAAATCAGGAAAATGAAAGTGTTCTTTCTGCATATCTCTAGAAATTCATTATTGGGAAATCTTTGTCATGGAATTCTCATCTGATTTCAGTGGTAAGTCTCAGGGGAAACACTAATGATTTAGAATGGGCCCTTGAGGCTTTGGTTTAAGGTAGAATTTCTTAAGGCAAGAGCTTCTAAAAACATTCCAGTCAGCCCAGCACATTCCAAATTAAACAATGAGAAGTGTTTTTAGTATTTATTTAGGAATTATTTTCTGAACAAAAAAATTTTTTAATGGTTTAGGTACTTTCTTTTTCTTCCAGAGAAATGTTAATAATAGGATACTAGAAATACCTTTTTGTGTGAAGGGACCATCTTGTCCATTTTCCCTCCTCTTTACTTTTCAGTCTTTGTTGTTTACTGCTTTTTGTCCGGGATACAATAGAAGAGATAATCTTGATTTCTAATCTCCTTCACCCCATTCTCAAACGAATTTGTTTTACTGATGAAAGAATGGATCAATGCCATTTATTAGCGTTCTAAGGAGAATTCTTAGCATGCTGTATATATTTAAAGCTCTGTATTTTTTATTGAAAAAAGGACTGAAGAAAGGAAAATGTGATTATTTTGAAAGATTAATTCACAGAATTTTTATCATAGTTGCAATAATAGCTGCAATAACAATTTAAAACTGATTACTGTTGCTGAATACTGTCCTTGGGTGGCTCACACTTACGAGACACAAAAAGATCATAAAAATAGTTACTCTATCTATCTACCTCACTAGACCACACTCCTTCAAGGCAGGGATTATGTTTCTTGTTCATTGTATACACATGGTTCTTACACAGTGCCTGGCACATATTTGGGATTCAAACAACGCTTGATGAGTTGGCTAAATGAATGAATGAATGAGTGGAATACAGAAGACTGTAGTATAAGATCTTAACATTAAGCTTGCTATAGACTGAATGTTTTTGTGTTCTCTCAAAATTCATATGTTGACACCAAATTCTCAATGTGATGGTATTAGGAGGTGGGGCCTTTGGAAAGTGACTAGATCATGAGGATGGAGCCCTAATGAATGTGATTAGTACCCTTATGAAAGAGATCCCAGAGAGGCCTCTTGCCTCTTCCAATATGTGAGATTCCCATGAAAAGATGGCCACCTATGAACCAGGAAGTGGGTCCTCACTAGACACCAAATCTGCTAGTACTTTGATCTTGAATTTCCCTGCCTCCAGAACTGTGAGAAATAAATTTCTGGTGTTTATATAAGCCAGCTAGTCTATGGTATTTTTGTTATAGCAGCCCGAAAGAACTAAGACAGGACTTGGTTTTTATAATGAGCTCTATCTCTTATAATCAGCTAATATTACTAACCTCCCATGTAGCTGTGAACCTGGACCCTGAAAGATGCTCCAACTAGATCCTGGAACTGTTTCAACATTGTCACCTCTGAGCTAAGTGGAGATCCTAAAATTCAATCTGCAGGAGAGGCTACAAGTGAAAGATAGATGTTAAAAATGTATACAAGCAATTGCTATATGGCTGCTATACTTGGGGTGGTCCCAAATGGGATAGAGAGCCCAGGTGCCAAAGCACAACTTAAAATAACACACCATTTGTGTGGGATGTTGTAAACCACCAGTAATCAACAGACTGTTGCTAAGCTTTAGCAATTGCCCATGAGAATACCTTTCGAGTTCATGACATTGTACAATCCAGAAAGCATGGCCACGCCAGCACAGCAGACTTCCTAGAGAACACAGGACAATGTAGTATGGGTGTGGGGAGTGTGGGCGGGCAGTGTGTTTGGGAAGGCTGGTTGTTCAGCTGACTTTCCAGTCACACCTGCACATGTGGAGAGTCACATCAGGGCACCTTGGAGTATACCATATTTCCTGAAAAAGACTCTGGCAAGGGAAGTATCTCATATAAGTTACTGCATGCTTTCTCTACTTCTAAATAGAGTTTCTGTGTTGCCTAGTGAGTGTTTTAAGAGCCTTATAGATGATGAGAGAACCTTTGCGAATTCACTACTGAGGAGAGGTTGTTTCTTATTTTAAAAAAATAACTTGGATGCCAGAGGAAGAAGTAGGGAATGAAAGAATATTTGGTAATTCTGTAAAATAAGTTTTGTTTCTTAAATTGTATATAAAAAGCCCACATGCCAGCCTTATTTTATAAAATGTGCTAAAATTCATGAAAACATTGCCGGGGCCATGTTTACACCATTGTTATGTGAAAGCATACCAGATAGCAGTGATAAATAGTAGCCACCTTACCGAGGCCTAGAAGAGCTCAGAGAAAATGTTTGCAATGTAGATTATTAAAGATAGAAGAACTGAAGATTAAAGAACTGAAGATTAAAGACTGAAAAACACCCTCACATTTTAGAAGTTACCACGACTATTTGTCATATATAGTTCAGGATCTTGCAGCATGGCCTACAGAGAACATGAGACATGCCATCAGTTACAGAAACAGATTTCAGCTTTTTGTTTCTAGTTTCATCTTGCACCCAAACTATGAGTCACTTTGATTGAGCTTCATAAACATAAAAAATTATTTACTAATCTTTTCATCCCTATCCATTAATTTTGTATTGTTCCCTGAGTTCTGCCTTTAGTCATCAATGCTTGTGGTTTTTCAGGTGGCTAAAGTGAATGAAGTCATTGTAAAATTACAATGCTTTCAATCAGCTGACTAATGCTTTATATAAAATAAGCCTTTTCATCTTCTTCTTTAGAACACAAGGTTTGGCTGGAAAAATTATTAACAGAAGGTGTGGAGATATAGAAGAGGTAAGAAAATATTTCACAATCAATACATCTTTCTGACAGCCAATCCTTTGTCACTCATATTACTTTATTAAACCCAGCATAACACAGAACGAAAAAATGGGAATCATAGTTTTGTTTCATTCTGTTTGGGCAGATTTAAATTTTTTGTTGTTATTGTTTTTTTTACTTTTGATCAAATTTTGTCACTTTTCGGTCAAGTGTTTTTTTTATTTGTGTGTTTGTTTTATAGAGGTCATGCTTGTTTCTTTTCTTAAACGAGCTAGAGTTATATATTATAGAATGTTAGACTTGAATTGGACCCTGAAGATGATCCAGTCTAACCTTTCCATTTTATAGCTGAGGAAACACCTTGTTTGGCATTTTTTCACTTGAAGGCAGGTTAGGGCATCGCCAAAATCAACATTGCCTGCTTTGATTTTTCCACTGTTTGTTAATCAAACCCTAAGTTGGGGAATGTAGACAAACAGGGACTAAAACAAGTGATATAATGCCATCAGCTATCATCAGTCTAGCTGTTGGATTGTTCTTCCCCCAAATAATTTCAAATAAATTATAGACTTAAACACTTGAATTGTATTAACTTATTTGATTAAATAAATATAGCTGATGTTTTGCTCACTAAACATCTGATTCTTTCTTTGGTTCCTGGTTAGCTGAGCAAGTCAAATGTTAACGCCCCAAGCACAATAGCCTATTATGAAACAGTGAATTAGCGCCCTCTAGTATATTTCTGAGTCACCACTTTTTAAAAAAAACCTTTTACAAAATGTAACTGTGAAATTATTATAAAATGTACCAAATAGTATGCTGGGCTTTTTATACTATCTCATTTTAATTCTCAAAAAAATTGTTTAACATAGGTTGAGCCAGCTCTGTACGTAGATAAAGCTAACATGCAATGTAATGAGAATAGCTTTGTGTGTGAGAAGAGTTGGGGGCAGAAAACCACTGACTCTACTGAGGGAGGCAATGATGAATAAATGGTCCCAAATGCCTGGGAGCTCCTGGTATAGTAGGAGAGACAGAACTCTGCAAAGGAATGTTGCAATAGGCACATTAAGAATGATTGCACTGTTATTTATTTTTAAATGGTATGAGAGCAAAGAAACAGAAATGCTAACTCTGATTGGGAGTTTTGAAGAAGACTTCAATGAAGAGGTGACATTGAACTGAGTATTAAAGGAGGAGAGTAGTTTGCCAAGTGAAGAATAAAGAAATGTCAGTCAAGGCAGTGAGAAAAGCAAGTGAGAAGGCATGGTATTGAGGAAGACCATGAGATACATGCCCAGGAAATGTAATAGTGTTCACAGTGGTGCTAGAAACCAGGGTGCATGGGAAAGGGGCAGAGATGTGCGGGGGCAAGACCCAGAAGAGCTTCTGTGCCAAAGTAGGAGTATAGAACTCGTCCTCTGGGCAACTGGGAGCATTGGGATTTTTCAACTGGCAAATAACATAGTTGGATTGCTTTCTTTTTCCTGCCTTATTAATAGAGAAATATAACCCATAGTCAGAAAAAAATTATAAAACAGTTATACTGTAGACAGCATAACCATAAAGCAAACATTACTGTAAACCTCACTCTGCTATAGAAATACAATGTTGCGAATACCCCTTTCCTACTCACCAGTCATAATCTCATTCAAGCCCCAAAGGTGATAACCTGTCCTGATTCTTAATCCCTTATTTTTCTTTCTAATTTTACTTATGTATATACATCCTCAGAAAATAGAGTTTAATTTGGACTATTTCTGAACTTTTCATAAGTGGAGTCATACTAAGGATATTCTTTGTGTTTGATTTTTATTGCTCAATATTACATTTTAAAGATTCATCCCTGTTGATGGTTGCTGCAGCAATGTTTATTTTACATTGCTGTATAATATTCTCTTGTTTGAATATTTCACAGTTTATCTTATCTGCTGTTGTATATTTGTTCTTTGATTTTTTACCAGTTCTCATACTTATTTTACTAGTTCTTTTACTAGTTTTTATGTTTATTACCAGTTCTTTTTTTAGCCAGTTTTTTTAACCAGCAATTATGAACAATACTGCTATGAGCTTTTGTACTCTGTATCCTGTTCACATGTGCATAACAGTCTCTAGAGTATACTCAAATTCATTTTTTAAAAGACTTTTTTAAAGCAGTTTTAGGTTCACAGCAAAATTCAGAGGAAGGCATAGAGATTTTCCATCTATCTCCTCCCCCAACACATGCACAGCCTCCCCCATTATCAACAGCCCCCGCCAGAGAGCTACATTTACTACAATTGATGAACCTATATTGACAGATCATAATCTGTGATCATAATCTGTGATTACCCAAAATACACAGTTTACATTAGGGTTCACTCTTGGTGTACACTCTATAGATTTGGACAAATGTACAACAACATGTATCCACCATTATAGTATCATCCAGATTTCTTTCACTGCCCTAAAAATCCTCTGTGCTCTGCCTATTTATTCCCCCCCACCGACCCATGACTTCTGGCAACCACCGATCATTTTGCTGTCACCAGAGTTTTGCCTTTTCTAGGATATTGTACAGTTGCAATTATATGGTACATAGCCTTTTCACATTGTCTTCTTTCACTTGGTAATAGGCATTTAAGTTTCTTTCATGTCTTTTCACGACTTGATAGCTCATTTCTTTTTAAGATTGAGTAATATTCTGTTGTTGGGATGTAACAGCATATCTATCATTTATCCATTGACTTACTGAAGGACATCTTGGTTGCTTCCAAATTTTGGCAATTACAAATAAAGCCACTATAAACACCCATGTGCAAATTTTTCTGTGAACATCAGTTTTCACTTCCTTTGGGTAAATATTGAAGGAGCTCAGGAAATTTCACCCCAAAATATGACTCCTTGGTATAAAGAGTATTTTGACTTGTAAGCCCTTCTCGATGAACAAAGCATGGGAGGGGTCTTTCCCTCCATCTGCATAAACCAGATTGACCAATCAAAAAACCAAAGGCAGCAATTGACTTCCTTTCCTCCCCCCTGTTATCACAATATATTGCAGAATGCAACCAGACCTGGCCCAAATTATTTAAAACATAATACCTGTCTCTTGGGTTAATTTACGAGTCAATCTGTTTCCCCTATCCATTCATTCTCCTTAGCAACCTTTTGTCACCCCTAAACAAAATTACCTATATTCCTCATTTTCCTCCCTCCCCTCTGAAAGGCATATATAAAAATATCTGAACTTCATTGTGATATTGGGTAATCATTCTGTTATTCTCCCCATGTGCATGGTAAGTAAACTTTTCTCTTATTAATCTGCCTTAATTGTGAGTTGATATTTCAGCGAACTTTTGGAGGGAAAGGGCAAATTTCCCTTCACTTCTACAATATCAAGGAGCACAATTGCTGGAACATATGGTAAGAGCATTTTTGTTTTTTAAGAACTGCAAAACTGCCTTCCAAAGTGACTGCACAATTTTGCATTCCTGCCAGCAATGAATGACATAGTCATTGTGCATAAACTGCAGAGGGGTGAAGGTAATAAGGTCCTAGACCACATTCAGTGAGGGTGGGGAGGAGAGATCCAAACTGAGGGGCCGTCCTGAGGCAGAATCAAGCTGCACAAGAAATGAAGTGGCACCTGCCAGTGATCCAGAGTTTTCTAGCTCGAAAGAAACCAAAATTCTGGAGGAAGAATAAGTTTTAACATAAAATGAGTTCTGTTTTGGGTTGGAGATGATTGCTGAATATACAAGTATAGATGTATGTTAGGTAATTAGAAATGCCCATGTAGAATTTAGGAAATGTGGGGGCTAGAGATGAAAATTTGGAAATGTTAACAAACAGTTGGTTGTCCAAGCCATGGGAAAGGAGAATAATGAAAATTGCTGACACTTTTGAGCATTTACTATGTGCCAGGCACTATTATAAGAATGTTACATGTATCCACTCATTTAGTCTTCACAACAACCCGGTGAAGCAGGTAATATTATTTTCCATTTACAGACAAGAGAACTGAAGCATAGAGATTAATCAGCCTGCCCAAAGTCATATGTCAGTCGTGGAGCCAAGAGGAGGTTATTCAGCGTGTATATATGGAAAGGACTAAACTGTAGTGAGTACCAATATGGATATTTGGGAGAGCCTGGGACAGAGACTTGGATGAATAGTCATGGAGTTAGGAGGAGAGCTTAATAGCCAAACTTAAATTAGCTTAATAAGAACCATAAGTACTGCAGGTGTGTGACACTATCAGAGGAAGTCAGGTATAGTGCCAAAGCAGAGTCACAGATAGCCAAACTCTTAATCTAGCTGCAAACAAAACCTATTCAGGGTTGGTTCATTGCTTCCAAGAAAGAAAGAGAAACTTCTTTAAGGAATCTAAAAGTAAAATACAGAGAAATTGTTATTGCCCTTTGGCTCCTTTGTCAGCTAAAGTAAAAAGACCAGTCCCTCCTTTAAGTAGTTCAGTTATAGCTGTGGAAAGACGGTGGAGAATGGGGGAAGTAACAGGGAAGACTGTGGGAAGTAAGCAAGGCAGAAGCAGCTGAACTGAGCAGGGAGGAGAGCAGGAAGAAGTCTGGGAGAGTCCCTGCTCTGCCCGGGCC
Organism: Mirza zaza; assembly: GCA_008750895.1. Taxonomy (NCBI): domain Eukaryota; kingdom Metazoa; phylum Chordata; class Mammalia; order Primates; family Cheirogaleidae; genus Mirza; species Mirza zaza. Next base: position 7,890 of record VSMD01098889.1, read on the forward strand.
TGCATCTGTCACCATCCCCCACTGTGGCTTGGTGACTCTGATGAAAGTGGGTGGGAGTAGGTGTCCAGGTGGCCTTTCAGCTGCACCTGGAACCTGCCTCATGACCCTGTCTTCCTCCTCTCTGGATAGGCTTCCTACTGTTTGTCACTGGTTTGGCAGTTCCAGATGCCTCATGTTATTCTGAGCTGTGTAGCTGTGTAGGTCAGACAGGCACGACCTCTGTGGAAGGGAAGAACAAGCTGAATACAACAGGCATGGTGCTGGTTGTGCAGTAAGAGAGGAGAAAATCTAAGTCTCATTCATTCATTCATTCCTTCATTTACCAATTTACACATTATTCCCGCAAATATATATTGGACACCTATAGTGTCCTAGGCACTATGCCAAGGCCTGTGTAACCAAAAGGGGATTAAGTCATGCATGATCCTTGTCCTCTTGGCACTTATAATCTACTTGGGGAAATGAACAACAAAATGGTAAACAGCAAATAAAAGATGATACAACTGTCACTGTAATAAGGGGAAAATGCAGCTAAGGAACATGAAGGGGTGTGTGAGGAATAATTTAGACTGTTCATGGAAGATGTGGCAGAGCCTTCCTGTGCTCACTGATGCCTAGTTATCTGCCTTTGAGGCATGTTTCCATACTTCTCCTCTCCCTTGCAATGAGTGAAACTTTGTAACTAGTTCTAACTAGATATTGATATCTGAAGCAGTGTGCTTCCATAATAAAAACCCTAAAATATGTGACATGTGCTTGGCAGTCATGGACAGCATAGAAACTGATGATGGAGACTAGAGAGATGACAATTCTTGTTATGTTGTGGTTGGTAACACCGACTTCTGTATTAACTTGGAAGGAAGATTATGTAGCGAAAGAAAATGTGACTTCAAGCAAAAAGATTGGAAAACAATGTTTCTAGTGTGTTTTGGAAGCTACTGGCTATGTTTTGGGAAGGATTTATAAGCTGAAAAGAGAATTGGTTGGTTTGTAAGCAAATGTGAAAAGAAATAGAGATATTTCAGAAAATTGAAGTCTTGCAAAATTGGAAATCCTAACAAGCTTTAGACTTTAAACACTGAGACAGAAATTGAGAAAGCCTTGAAGGACAAAACCCATTAAAATAAAACTGCGGAAAGATCAAATTACAAGTATGGCCTCTACACCTATTCATAATGCCTCTCAATATGGAGGAACTTCAGGGCAGATAAAATTAAGGTATTCAACTGGATAAATACTCAGAGAAAAGATAAAATTAAGGGTGTGGTTTTTCCACAGAAAATCATAGACTCACGTAGATTCAGGATACCGGTGAAGGTTAGAGAGAGACAGAAATGGAGATAGAGAAAGGGAGGGAGGGAGGGAAGGAGAGAGGAAGGAAGTTGGGGGAGAGAGAGAGACAAAGAGAGAGAGAGAATATGAATGGGGTAAGAAGGAAAAAGAATAGAGTAGGTTTGAGAACCATGTCTTGGAAAGAACTGTGAGTCTTGGCAAATATAGTTTACTAGAATCAAAGAGATAAGAAGCTTACTAAATTACCACTGGACAAAAGCCATAAAGCCCTCTAACTTGAGGGTGCAAAAATATTCCTTGAGTCTCAGGACTCCACCCTCTGGAAGGTCTTCTTCTGTTATCTTCCATATTACTTCCATGCCATATACTATGGGCATATGCCCTTATTGGGGACTGAGTAATTTTCTTAGTTCATGTCCAACTTGTATAATGTTGGAAGACCATAGGTCCACTTGGGCTTGTGGTTTCTTTGATTTTAAATCTCTCCCAAAAGAGATAAACTTCTTATCTCTTTGATTCCAGTAAACTGTATTTGCCAATATCCACAGTTCTTTTCAAGACATGATTCTATTCTTTTGCCTTCTTGCAAAGTAAATTTTCTTTGTATACAAATGGATTTATGAAATGAAATTTTTTTACTTACCTTTTTCAATTAACATGTCTTCTGTGTCTTTTCATTGACACCAGCACATACAGATCTACCTCAATGGTATGAATCTACTTTTTATTCCATTGCATAGATGCACCATAATTTATTAGATACTTCTCTACAACTGAAATATGCAGCAAACTTCAAGTGATGCATTCTTTCAGGGAAGATTTTCCATGACAGTTTATGTTCTCCAGTGAGCTAATTTAATTTTTTGAGATTTTATAATAGTATTATCTATAATTTATAGGACCCCCAATTTTATTCTATTAGGTTATTTTTATTTTCTTTATTTCTATTCTTTGATTTTTACTTGTTATTTATTACTATTTTCTGTGGAAATCCAAAACTTTGATCACTGATCATACATTAGTAAAGCAATTTGAGTTCAGGGGAACAGGGCTTATAATGAAACAAAATATAGATGGCCATTGACGATGAAGCTGGAGCACATATTAAAATCACCTTTGAAATAACAACTTGACTTGGTGTGTGTTATGGTCTGAATTTTGGTGTCCTCCCAAAATTCATATGTTGGAACCTAACATCCAATGTGGCAGTATTAAGAGGTAGAGCCTTTTGAGAAGTGATTAACTCATGAGGGCTGTGCTGTCATGGATGGGATTAATACTCTTATAAAAGAGGTTGAAAGAGGCTGCCTTGCCTCTTCCACCATGTAAGGACACAAAGTAGGTGCCATCTATGAGGATCAAGCCCTTACCAGACACCAAACCTGCTAGTGTCTTGATCTTGGACTTCCCAGCCTCTGCAACTATGAGAAATAAATTTTTGTCTATAAATTACCTAGTCTAAAGTATTTTGTTATAGCAGCCTGGATAGACTAAGACAATGGAAAATTTATTTTTTACCAAAATTGCTAATAGAAAAAGGTTTTTAAAACCTCACAAGGAAAACTAGGGACTTTAATAGCCTTAGAGTATGAAGATGATGTGTATGATGATGACAGTAACAACAACAATGATGACAATGACTAGACACATCTGGGTTGTCTGAGTTAAAATAATCATCTGCTGCAAGAAAAAAACCAAATACATCATGTGAATCAGTGAATACTTACACTTTTGTGAAGTGTACACAAAGAAAGGGAAAAATATCTATAAAAAGGTTATTTGAAAGGTCACGGGGTTGCCATTTAACAAATGACACTTGTGTGCCAAGGAAAGAGTCTGATCTTTTGCTCCTTCTGCTTTACAATTCTATAGGAAGAACTTATATAAACATTCAAAAAAATCTTAAGATAATAGCATGTTCCAGATTTTCAAATATATTACCTAACATGAACAATATATCCATAAATTTTAACATTCAGAAAGATATTCTCTCTAAGATTAGCAGTGTCAGACTTCCTAAATTAACTTGTTATTTTGGGTATCTGACATTGTGTCTTGTACATGGTAAATACTTAAGATATTTTAATCTTAATTTGATTTTACTCTTTTTGGTAGGTCTTGAGGCCAGGATTGATGCTTCGTTAGAATCTATCAGTCATATTCCAAGCAGGGTCTGTGTTCTCTTGAGAGCCACAGAGAATAGTGTTTGAGAACTAGCTTACTTGAAGACAATTGCAAAGAACTTTCAGATTCACAGCATGAACGTGCATTTCCTTTCAAGAGTCTTCTTTTCCGAGAAACGTTTTGTGGTTTCTTAAACCCATTCTTGACACTGGCAATGACAGTGCTGAGAAACAAAGTGCTGCATGCAGTTAACGAAAACCAAACAAAGTCCGTAACTGTTGGCTTTCCAAAGAGAATAACATGAGACCCTCCCACTCATTTCTTAGCAGCGGAACCACATTGGTATTAGAATCACAGATTTTCAAATGTGTAAAGGTATTTTAAATATTATTTAGCCTGCTCTCAGATAAAATTTCTGAGACCTCTCCACACTATTAGCATGTCAGTCTATTTCCACGAAGGGCTGAACTTCTGAGTAGTGTCATCTCAGAACAGAGCTGGGTGTGGAGGGCTGGACAATGTTCAATAGACCCAGAACTAGAACTGCCGATGGATCCAGAGGTGGGCAGGGGACGGGGGTGGATGGCAGGGTAGGAGACTCAATGGCAAGTGCTGGAGAACATTCAGGCTGGCAGCAGAACCTGGGCTCTGAACAGTATAGAAACCTGGACTATCATCACTATCTGGGACATCTGTGATTGGGAGAGCATAGAAATAGCAAGCCCAGAAAGTGACTGGAGACACAAGCTGACAGGACAATATATCAGGATGCAGCTCCGCCTGTAGTAAGTTTCAGGGGCAGAATTGCAAACTACATATTCTGGTCTATGAAGCACCTAAACCCGACCTAACACCAGCAGCTTTGTTCTCATGAGTGGCACCTTCCTTCTCTCCCTCAATACTCCCCTCACTCTGGCCTTTCCAACCAAGCTCCTTTGCACCCCATACTCTTTGTCAGTCATATTAAATGTTATCACCTAACAGAGAGTTTCTCAGGACATTGTCTCACTTATCATACCATTTGCATTCTCTGCATAATATTTAGAATCCACCCCCCACCATCACCCATTTTCTAAGCTCAAGGAGAGCAGGGTACCTGATGGTCTTGTTCCCTTTTGTATCCAGCGATATCCACTTTTTATAGGGACCTGACACATTCTGGGTGCTTATTAAACATTTAAATGAATGACTGAATGAGCAAATGAACTAATTAATAAATTGGTTAACAAATGAATTAATCTAGTCAGGGGAGGGGGCTGACAGATGAAAGTTTACATAACTAAAAATATTTGAAACAAATCCTTCACTAAATAATAGGAGACAGAGAGAAGAAGGTGGTTGCCTTTATTAAAGTCTTAATAAATGAAGGAAAGAAAACAGAGGTAGGAGTGAGTGGGGAGGAGGAAGTAGCACTAAATATTAATAGCTCGGGGCTCAGTGGAGGATAAACTATTACAGGATGGTGGTAAAGTCCTGGTTTGGGCATCATAATGGATAACTAGAAGAATGCCAGCCCTCCTTATTGGTTTGAGAAAAGCGGGAGAATAAATAAACCTCACTTAAGAGGATGGTGGGATGCATTTTAGTTAGGTTTCAGCTAAGAATATTTAGATAAGGCCATCTGCAGGAAGGTTGTGGATATATTGAGGTTTGTCCATGATGGAGTATGGAAAGTGTGGAGAAGGTAGGCGACCTCTTAGAGGAGTGGGATGGGGTGAACCAAGAGTCTAGCAGTAAGAGAAGAGTTACTCAAGGCACAGGGAAGGGAGTTTTTTGGTTTTTTTTTTTCTTTGGAGATGGAGGATTACAGAGATAATAGTCATAGCAGAAATGATTTTCCTCAAACATGCAACTTTGCGGCAAGTTCATAGGAAGCCTGGCAGTACCTGGTCCAATCTCAGAGAAAAGTGCCTTGACTGTCCTGCACTCCAGTGAGGACCCTGATCTGGGGTTGGCCTCTAAACAGACTGAAAGAATAGCTATGTATCATGCCACTGTGGAACGGTGGTTTTGTGACACTATGCTAGGCACTGGTGATAGTGATGGTGGTGGAGTAGTAAGAAGGTAAGTTAGACTAAGAATATAATAATATGTTTCTTGCCCCTTCTCTAACAATTCACTTGTTTCTATGGACTACTTATTTTTCCCAGATAAAACAAGGTGAGCCTAGCGGATGGGGGCCAACAGCAACCAGTTCACTGTGAACTGCCCACTCAGACTCCATATGCGGCAACCTTTCTTGAGGCAAGCAGACAGCTGAGGGGAACACCAATTCTCTTAAGGTAGTAGAGAGTTACTGAGTCAGTGAATACAATTATTGGTCTAAAATTTGCATTCATTTGAATTCTTAAGAAATGTACAACATAGTTACTTGTTGTCTATTCCCAAGGTTGCAATGTAAGAGGTAAACCCTCACACTGAGCATTCATTTAATAGACATACCCTATATGTAAAAGCACTTTACGTATGCTCCTCAATTTATTCATCATGACAATCTTGAACAGTGGGCATTAGTATCCTTCTTTTACAAATGAGGATGCTGCATCATAGAGGGGCATACTTGTTAGACCTACATACTGATACACAGACACAATGCACCTGACTTCAAAGTCCAGGCTTTTTCAAGCACACCTCACCTCACTCTGGAGACACACAGAGTAAGTCTCAGTGTCGCAGTGTCACGGTTTGTGTCAGAACAATGCTGCCTCGAGAAAACTGAAGGCGGAGGCAACAATGTGAGATAGATGTAACTGCAGTCTGAAGTTTTTGCTTCAATTAGTATTCTTTGAACAATCATATTCTGTGCTAATCAACTTGGTGGTCACAGAATAAGAATTTGACACTCCTTCAGGTATTGACAGTTATAACATGCCTGAAGAAAAACATTGTGTTGATGAGTGAATCAATATAATATATTCAGTCAGATGTCTTGTGAGAGATCAGGCAGAGGAGAGAACAATGTAAACTAGGCCGGTGGTTCCATCTAGGAGGGAGACAGGGAAGGGTACAGGGCATCACAGAAGCACTAGACCTTGAGATGGGCTTTGCTGTGACTTAACTTATGAAAGAGAAACCAGAAATTTGTCTTTGAATAATATTTACTCTAAGTGATCAGTTTTTTGGGTTTTTTTTTTTTCGGTAATTATTTGGTCTTACTGGGTGTTGGCTTAGCAACTAGGGTGGCTGCAATAGAGGAAAATATGGTTTTTCCCAATTTGCCCAAGCATTGGGTCAGGAAGGTCTTCTGGTTCTTTGTCAGATTGAAAGAAACAGTGGTAACTACAGAACAGGGACTATCTCCTGGCAGAGTTCCCGAATTGGGGGAGAGAGGACCCTCTGCCCTTTGCAACCGGGTGGGTACCCAGGGAGGTCAGGCATACTGGGAGTGTTTGCTTGCCGGGGTCTTTTTGTCAACCAGAACCAATGTGGTTGAAACGAGAAGTGAAACTTCAGGAAGCCCTGAAAACGCTGCTTCTTAGCTCAGCGTAAAGCCCCAGACCTCAGGCCACCCAACCATTCGACAAGCAGGCAGGCGAAGGTGCAGAAGCACCTGGGCCTGTGCCAGGCCCCCGGAGGATGAAGCCAATGGAGAAGTTTCAGGCAGTGCTGGACTTGCCCCTCAAGCACCACAGCGCGCTGAGCTACGGCCTGGTGACTCTGCTGACGGCGGGCGGGGAGCGCATCTTCTCCGCCGTGGTGTTCCAGTGCCCCTGCACCGCCACCTGGAACCTGACCTACGGCCTGGTCTTCCTGCTGGTGCCGGCGCTCCTGCTCTTCCTCCTGGGCTACGCGCTGAGCACGCGCACCTGGCGCCTGCTGACCGGCTGCTGTCTGCGCGCGCGGAGCGCCCACTCGAGGTGCTGCTCCCGCCAGCTGCGCTGCGTCCGGGTGTGCGCGGAGCTGACCACGGCCGCTGCGCTCGCGCCCCTCACCTGGGTGGCCGTGGCGCTGCTCGGGGGCTCCTTCTACGAGTGCGCGGCCAGCGGGAGCGCGGCCCTGGCGCGGCGCCTGTGCCGCGACCAGGACCCGGGCTGCGCCGCCCAGCTGCCGCTGGTGCCCTGCGGCAAGGCCACGGCGGCCGGCGTGCAGGACCTCCTGCCGGAGCTCAAGTCTCAGTCACAGGTCAGGGCAGGCGCGGGCGCGGGATGTGCTTGGGAGGGACAGAGGGGGCGAGTCTCTGCGGGCCGGGCCGCTGGGGTGAGGGAGAAATCAGTGACTTCTCTCCAGACATAGGACACCCTAAGAAAATCTAGAATGGCTCCTTGTTTCTAATGAGCTGACAAGACAGTATTTCAGTAAGACGAATGAAAAGGCGAAAAAGCATTCCTGTAAGTTTATGGCCCTGTAAGTGAAGTGGAGAGTGAGAGTGGGCACACCTCCTTTTCGCCAGATACTGGCTGGGCTATTTACCTCCTACATTATTCTCTCACGTCTGACAAGAGCCCTGTTGGGTTACTAGTATCGTATCTCCACTATATAGGGAATACGTTAAGTCTAGGTAAAGTTCTTTGTCCAGCCAGGAGAAAGCAGAATTGTTATCATTAAATGGGTATATACAATAAAATGGATCTGCGCGGCTCTATAGCCACCACCCTACATTGTTTCTGAGCTTGCAAAGCTAGGAGGTTCTTTAAAATGAACGTTCCTTTCCCTGGATTTGCAGGGACAAATGGGATCCTCCCTAAGCCCTTGACAGGACTTTGACTATGATTGACTTTCCAAGCAAGCAGCTGTACTGGGGGATTAGGGAGGTGACTGCCACTCCTTACCCTTAAGGGATTAAGTCCTAAAAGTGTTGTTTCTTCATATCATCCTAACTGGTGAGTAGTTCAAACTTTATCTGAGGATTTTTTAAATGTCTTATAAAAAAGAGACTAAATCACTATTTTGTTGTGCTTTCTTAAGGTGCTAGGCTGGTTCCTGATAGCAGTTGTTATCATCTGCCTTCTGATTTTTACCTGTGTCTTCCGCTGCCTATCTCCAGTTAGTTTTCTGCAGCTGAAATTCTGGAAAATCTATTTGGAAGAAGAGCAGAAGATCTTTAAAGGCCAAGCCACAGAGCATGCTGCTGAATTGGCCAAAGAGAATGTTAAATGTTTCTTTGAGCGCTTGCCTCCAAGACAATTGAACACCCCAAGCATTAAAGAGTGGCAGCAAATTTCATCGCTATATACTTTCAACCCAAATGACCAGTACTACAGCTTGTTGCACAAATATGTTAGCAGAAAACAGGACAGTGACAGTATCAAGTCTTCCGAAGGAGATACAATGATTCCTGCTCTTGGATTTGTAGATTCATCTGGTATAGCTAACACTTTTCAGTTATGACCTCATGATGAATAAAAAAAAATTGTTTTGAATTATTGCTTCATTAAAAAAAAATAAACACTGGTAATGTTTATGACTGCTTTCTTTTTTTCCAAATTGTGGATTTTTCGATCTGAAAATAAAATATAGAGCTTAACCTCTTTATTATATTAATTATTTAAAACAAACAAAACAAAAAAACAAGGGAAAGTGATTCACTCAAAGTGAGAAAATGGAGCTACATTAGAAGTCTTATATTCATTTTCTAGGGTCCTTTTCAAGTAAAAGATTTTAGTCTTTTATAATGCTTTTTTCAAATAAAAGATTTTAGTAGCAAAAACAGTGAAAAGCAATTGAACTTCAGACCTTCCTGTTAGGTTATCTGATGTTAATTTCAATTTCACTTTCTTGCCAACAACACCTGTTGGGAAGTTAAAAATTATGGCATTCTAGCTGGCTCTATGGTACAATGGATAGATAGCTCATTGGACTTCCACCCCAGCCTATTGTGGTCATTCAAAAATTAGAGAATTTTATGGCTCGAATATGGTTACAATAAAAGATTAGTCATGAAAAAGAAAGTGAGTGTTCTTAAATATGAAATTTGAAAAGGAGTTTAGGAGAATTGCAGGCAATAACTTGTTTTTAGTTTGTAGGATCAGAGGAAAACTTTTAAAGCTATTTGTTATGGTAAATTTAAAATATACACAAAAGGAGAAAGGATAATATTATGATCCCCCTGCCCAAAGTAGTCATTATGTAGCTTAAACAGAGCTGGAAAGTCAAATAAAACCCATACCATAAAAATACATACGTAAATTGTGACCTGATTTAGACTAGGAGTGGAGGGGTTTGGGGAATCCTGTGAAAGAGGAATCTATAGAATAAGGAGATTCACACTTCAGGCAGAAGTAGTCTGTGCAAAGACAGGTGAGAAAGATTTTAGGATTGGAAGCCTTAGAGGCGACTGGAAGAATGAACAAGGGACAGATTGTGCAGTGCCTTGAAACCATAGGAAGGATTTGGGTTTTCACCCTATGAGCATTTTAAGAAGATTGATGCCAAGGATTTAGTGACAGCAATCATCTACAGATAAAATTTTGTTACTTGAAAATGCCAGGATTTTTCATAGATGCTTGTCTTCCATTCCTACCCAGCCTCCAAATTTATGACTGTTTTCTGCATTTTAAAAAATGACATGCAAAAACTTTAAAACAATTGAGCCGTGATCATACTTAGCTCTTCTTCTTCTCTTGGCAGACCCTTGTGCCCAGCTTCTATTTGCGCTTTTTTTGGGCGTATGGCCGTTATAAAGAGCTAGTCAACAGGGCTGAATATCCTGTTTTCAGGAGTCAAACATAACAAGAAAGTTGGCAACAGTTTTTTTCCATTCTCTAAAATTGAAAATCATAACATGTCTACTTCCATTTTTGTTTCTTTTATTTCAATTTCCAGTTTCTTTTTGTATATTCTTCCCTTTCAAAACTTTTTTTTCATCTATTATTTATACTTGCATCTTCAATAGTATTATATTTTCTCCATTTTGTTGATTTATGCTTAACTTTTTCTAGCATAGTTTTTAATAATTATTGTGAAAAATATGTGTGCAAAATATAATCGTAGAATAATGTGAAGTGAAAAGTACAATTACCTCATTTCTTTGCAATATTTTTTCCCCAGATGTAGCCATGTACACTGTCTGCACAAATATTATCATAATATACATGTTGTTCTGTAACTTTTTCACATAAAATATCATTGTTCCATGTCAGCATATAACAATTTACCATGCTAAATAAATTACTGCATAGTATTCTGGTTATTAGAATATGCCCACTTTTTTGTTAAAACACACACACACACAAACACATTCACAAGTGTATAAAGATAATTGTCCTTTCTGGAGACTAAGATTGGTGAAGGATATTTTTTTTAAACCTCATGCACTTTTGATCTTTGGATTTTGGGGGGTAAGGAATAATAAAAATTAACTGTGTGAGTAGAAAAGATTATAAAGTGTCCTTGCATTGATGTAGGGCTTTATAGTTAACAAGCAATTTTGCATCTTTCACCTCATTTCATTTTTACAAGTTTGCAGGATACCCATGAAACATATCACTCACATTTCCAAATGAGGAATTGAAAGTTGGAGAGGTTACATTACTAAGTCATATAGTCAATAAAGGCAAAACTGAAGCTAGGGTGCTGATCTTCTGTAGGTCATATGGTTTGATGGGGCCACTTGGCAGTTTTTAGTACTGGGTCAAATTTTTCCCTTCTTAGCCTATATACCTCTGTGAGCAAAAGAGATACAAATGTCCCGAATGACCCTTCATATTTTACATTTCATCTTGAAACTTGGCAATTGCTGGTAGCTAAGACCACTTTGAATAAACAGTGAGACTGAGACACAGTAGAGTTATTTCATGATGGGAACAAGATCACTGCTGTTTGGCACGACCCTCCACTCCTCTGGGCCTGGCCCCAAACAAGCCACATTACAGGCTCAAAGAGCATTTCTGCACTTCATGTGTATTTTCTTGCTGATTTACCAAATGATTCTTCATCATCACCCTCAGCTTCATGCTGTCCTGAAAGCTTAACTTTAAAAGAGATTCAGACACAGCATCTGCTATTAACATTTGCTGAAAAATAACTGTATCGTTATAAGAGATGACTCTACACTGTATTGAGTACTAGCAAGATGATGCAATTTACAAGGCATAAGATTAAGCATGGTCTCCTCACTTCATCCAAAGCGATGGCCAGAAATATCAATGCTCTATGAACTGACTAAAGAAGCAAGCCCTGAGGGAAGAATTCAAAAATAGAATTAATCAAATATTCAAATGTCTCTGGCTGAAAAATATCTTGGAACCCCGAAGTTTCACAACATCCTGTGTCTTATCTACCAGGTGGCCTATAATAAATAATTCCTCCTAAGACAAAAGGTGGAGAAATGCTCCCAGTATGAGTCAGCCCTGGCAGCAGCGCAACCAAAGCCTATTTCGTCAGCAGCAAACTCCTTCTGAGTGTCTACCATGTGTCACACACTGAGCCTGCCCCCAAACCTAAGCCTTTAGTTGATTGCATTCTGTCCCTTCCTCTTCATTACCTACCAGTGAAATATTTCTTGGAAATTTCAATGTAAGGGCTGTGGAATTGATTGTATCATATCCTTTATTCAGTCAAAGAGACCGGAATCAAAAAAGGGATATATTCTGTCAAGACCTTTTGCCACAAGGACCAGAACATTAAAAAGTTTCCAATGAAAGAAAAATCCTACAAGATCAGGCAATTTATTATCATTTTAAAAATTGTGAAATATTAAGCATAGAAAAGAGTGTACGAAACATTAACATACAATTTAAAGAATAATTACAAAGCAGGCCGGGCGCGGTGGCTCACGCCTGTAATCCTAGCACTATGGGAGGCCGAGGAGGGTGGATTGCTCAAGGTCAGGAGTTTGAAACCAGCCTGAGCAAGAGCAAGACCCCGTCTCTACTATAAATAGAAAGAAATTAATTGGCCAACTAATATATGTAGAAAAAATGAGCCCGGCATGGTGGCGCATGCCTGTAGTCCCAGCTACTTGGGAGGCTGAGGCAGAAGGATTGCTTGAGCCCAGGAGTTTGAGGTTGCTCTGAGCTAGGCTGACACCACGGCACTCACTCTAGCCTGGGCAACAAAGCGAGACTCTGTCTCAAAAAAAAAAAAGAATAATTACAAAGCAAACATCTATGTAACCACCGAAGAGGGGTAAGAAATAGTACATTTCTAGTACCCCTAGTTTTTCTTTTAGAATTTTTATGGTTTCAGGTTTTACATGTAGGTCTTTATTCCATCTTGAGTTAATTTTTGTATGTGGTGAGAGATAGGGATCCAGTTTCATTCTTTTGCATGTGGCTATCCAATTTGCCCAGCACTATTTATTGAATAAGGCATCTTTTTTCCAGTGTGTGCTTTGTTGAAAATCAGTTGCTTGTAGCTAAATAGCTTTATTTCTGGGTTTTCTATTGTGTTCCATTGGTCTATATGTCTACCTTTATACCAATACCATGCTATTTTGGTTACTATAGCCTTGTAGCATAATTTCAAGTCAGGTAATGTGATGCTTTCAGATTTGTTCTTTTTGCTTAAGATTGCTTTGGATTTTCAGGGTCTTTTTTTGGTTCCATATATATTTTAGAATTGTTTTTTCTAGGTCTATGAAAAGTGACATTGTTATTTTGATGGGAATTGCATTGAATCTGTAAATCACTTTGGGCAGTATGCACATTTTAACAATGTTGATTCTTCCAATCCATGAGCATGGAATGCTTTTCCCTTTGTGTCATCTGTGATTTCTTTCATCAGTGTTTCATAGTTCTCCTTGTAGAGAACTTTCCCTTCTTTGGTTAAGTATATCCCTGGGTATTTTATGTTGTTTTCTGTCATTGTAAATGCTTGAATTCTTGACTTAACTCTTAGCTTGACTGTTATTAGTGTATAGAAATGATACTGATCTGTGTACATGAATTTTGTAACCTGAGACTTTCCTGAATTTATTTATCAATTCTAGGAGTCTTTTGGTGGACTCTTTAGGGTTTTCTAGATATAAGATCATATTGTTGGCACACAGGGACAGTTTGACATACTCTTTCCTGATTTGAATGCCCTTTATTTCTTCCTCTTGCCAGATTGCTCTATCTAGGACTTCCAATACTATGTTGAATAGAAGTGGTGACAGTGGCCATCCTTGTCTTTTTTCAGTTCTTAGGGGAATGTTTTCAACTTTTCCCCATTCAATGTGATTTTGGCTGTTTTTTTGTTGCATATGGATTTTATTATTTTAAGTTATGTTCCTTCTATGCCTAATTTGTTAGGGATTTTTTCCTGAAGGGGTGCTGGATTTTATCAAATGCTTTTTCTGCATCTATTGAGATGATCAGATGGCTTTTATTTTTAATTCTGTTTATGTAGTAAATCACATTCATGTGGAACCATCCTTGCATCCCTGTGATGAAACCCACTTGATCACAGTGATTTATCTTTTGGATGTGCTGTTGGGTTCAGTTTGCTAACATTTTGTTGAGGATTTTTGCATCTATATTTATAAAGGATATTGGTTCATAGTTTTCTTTTTTTGTTGTGTCCTTTCCTGGCTTTGATATCAGGGTGATACTGGCTTCATAAAATGAGTTAGAGAGGTTTTCCTTCTTCTCAGTGTTATGGAATAGTTTCACTAGGCGAGGTGCCAGTTCTTCTTTTTAGGTTTGGTAGACTTTGGCTGTGGATCCATCTGGTCCTGAGCTTTTTTGCTGTTGTTGGGAGATTATTTTTATTACTGTTTCAATCTTGTTACTTGTTATTCATGTGTTCAGGATTTCTATTTCTTCCTTATTCTAGTTTGAGAGATTGTCTGCTTCCAAAAATTTATTCACTTCCTCTGTATATTCTAATTTGCATGTATAGAGGTTTTCATAGTAATCTTGGATGCTATTTTGTATTTCTGTAGTATCAGTAGTAATGTCTCATTTTTCTTTCCTGATTGAACTTATTTTAATCCTTTCTCTTCTATTCCAGATTAATCTAGCTAGTGGCCTATTGATCTTGTTTATCTTTTGAAATAACCCACTTTTTGTTTCACTGATCCTTTGCGTTGTTTTTTGGTTTACATTTTGTTTAGTTCTCATCTGATCTTTGTTGTTTCTTTTCTTCTGCTGGCTTTGGGTTTGGTTTGTTCTTCTTTTTCAGTTCCTTGAGGTCTGAATTTAGGTTGTTAATTTCTGATCTTCCTGCCTTTTTTATGTAGGCATGTAGTGCTATGAACTTCCCTCTTAGCACTGTGTTTGCAGTGTCCCAGAGATTTTGGAAGCTTTTGTCATTTTTATTATTCAATTTGAAAAATCTTTTGATTTCCATATTGATTTTGTAATCAACCCAAGGGTCATTCAGCAGCAGATGGTTTAATTTCCTTGTATTTGTGTAGTTTTGAGAATTCCTCTTAGAATTGATTTCTGGTTTTATTCTACTGTGGTCTGAGAAGATAAATGGTATGATTTCAATTTTTAAAAATTTACTGAGTCTTGTTTTGTGGCCTAACATATGATTTATCTTGGAAAATGTCCTATGTGCTGATTAGAAGAATGTATATTCTGCAGTTTTGTAGTAGAATGTTCTGTAAATGTGTTAGATCCATTAGTTCTAGATTCCCATTTAAGTCCAGCTTTTCTTTGTTGATCTCCTGCCTGAATGATCTGTCTAGTTCTGTTAGCAGAGTGTTGACATCCCCGGATATTATGATACTGCTGTTTTTTCTTTTCTTAGATCTAGTAGAACTTGTTTTATGAATCTGGGAGTTCCTGCGTTAGATGCACATATATTTAAGATTGTCATATCTTCTTGTTGAATAGATCTCTTTATCATTATATAATGACATCTTTGTCTTTATTTTATTTATTTATTTATTTTACCTTTTTGAATTAAAGTCTATCCGTTCAATCCAGCAATACCACTACTGGGATTTTACCCAAAGAAAAAAAAAGACATTCTATAAAAAAGACATCTGCACTAGAATGTTTATAGCAGCACAATTCACAATTGCAAAGATATGGAAATAACCCATGTGCCCATCAATACATCAGTGTATTCATAAAATGTGGTATATGTCTACTTTGGAATACTACTCAGCCATAAAAAAAATTGGTGAATTACTTCTTATATTATCCTAGATGGAGCTGGAGCCCATTCGTCTAAGCGAAATGTCACAAGAATGGAAAACAAACACCACATGTAATCACCATCAAATTGGTATTAACTGATGAAAACTTATGCACACATATGGAAGTAACATTCACTGGGTGTTGGGCAGGTGGGAGGGGAAAGGAAGAGGATGGGTAAAGTCACCTAACAGATATGGTACATGCTCTCTGGGGGATGAGCATGCCTGTAGCTCTGACTCAGGTGGTGCAAAGGCAATTTGTGTAACCAAAGCGTTTGTACTTCCGTAATATTCTGAAGTTTTTTAAAAAAGTATATTTTATTTTATATGAGAGTAGCTACTTCTGCTTGCTTTTGGTTTCCATTTGCATGGAATATTTTTTTTCCAGTCCTTTACATTGAGTCTATGAGAATCTTTGTGAACTAAATGGGTTTCTTAGAGGTAGCATATATTTGGGTTTGGGTTTTTAAAATTCATTCAGCCAATCTATATCATTTAACTGGAGTATTAAGAGCATTTACATTAAATGTTAGTACTAATATGTGAGCTATTGTTCTGTTCATCATGTTGATTATTACCTAATTGCTTTGTTTTCTCCCTTGTGTTAATATTTTATAAGAGCTGTGGATTTTAACTTTCAGATGTTTTTACACTGATGGCTGTTGATTGTTCTGATCCAAGTATAGAGCACTTTTAAGAATTTCTTGTAGAGCAGGCCCCATGGTGACAAAATCCTTTAGTGTTTCCTTGTCTGCAAAATACTTTATTTCTCCTTCATTTATGAAACTTAGTTTTAAAGGATACAAAATTCTTGGCTGATAGTTATTTCTTTTTTATGAAGTCTTAAAATGGGACCCAAATCCATTCTAGCTTGTAAGATTTCTATTGAGAAGTCTGCCATTAGTTTGATGGGTTTTGCTTTGAACGTTACTTGACGCTTTCACCTCAGAGCTTGTAGGATTTTCTCCTTCACTTTGACTTTGGCCAGATAGATGACTATGTGCCTTAGTTATGTCCTATTTACCTTGAATCTTCCAGGTGTTCAATGATCTTCTTGTATCTGGATGTCTAAATCTCTAGCAATACCAGGAAAGTTTTCCTCTATTATTTCCTCAAATAGATTTTCTATGCTTTTTGTGTTTTCTTCTTCTCCCTCAAGGAGACATATGATTCTTATATTCGTTTGCTTTACATGATCCCATATTTCTTTTTTGTTTGTTTGTTTGGTTTTTGTTTGTTTGTTTGTTTTTTGAGACAGAGTCTCACTTTGTTGCCCAGGCTAGAGTGAGTGCCATGGTGTCAGCCTAGCTCACAGCAACCTCAAACTCCTGGGCTCAAGCAATCCTTCTGCCTCAGCCTCCCAAGTAGCTGGGACTACAGGGATATGCCACCATGCCTGGCTGATTTTTTCTATATATATTAGTTGGCCAATTAATTTCTTTCTATTTATAGTAGAGACGGAGTCTCGCTCTTGCTCAGGCTAGATTTGAACTCCTGACCTTGAGCAATCCACCCTCCTCTGCCTCCCAGAGTGCTAGGATTATAGGCATGAGCCACCGCGCCCGGCCTGATCCCATATTTCTTGAAGAGGTTGTTCATTCTTCTTGATTCTCTTTTCTTCATTTTTGACGGATTGGGTTAATTTGAAAGCCTTTTCTTCAAGCTCTGAAATTCTTTCTTCTGCATGGTCTAGTATGTTGTGAAAGCTTTCCACTATATTTTGAAATTTGCTAAATGACTCTTTCATTTCCAAAAGTTCTGTTATAATTATTCTTATATTATCTATGTCTTTAGTGAATTTTTCATTATGTCCTGAATTATTTTATTGGTTTCATTGTGTTAGTTTTCAACTTTTTCATCAATCCCATTGATCTTATTTGCAGTCCATACCCTGAATTCCATATCTGGCATTTCAATAATTTCCTTTTGATTGGAATCTATTTTTGGACAGCTAATATGATACTTTGAGAGTATCAAAACAGCCTGCTCTTCATGTTTCCAGAGTTCTTATGCTGGTTCTTTCACATCTGGAACCTCTTCTCTAACCTCAAAACAGATAGCTTTGTGGTACATCTGTTCTCCTTTGCTGGGAATGCTGTTGCTCAGTGAAAAGAAGAAGAGGTCTCTGGATAGTATGCTTGAATTCTACTCCAGGAGGTTTACCAGGCAGGATAAGGGAAGATACATTGTGAGTCTTTATCACTGTTGCTCTCCTGCATCTCCCTGTTTCCCTCCAGTTGTAACAGGTGGGCAGGGCAGGGTGGGCACATGGCAGGTAGTGAAATATCACAAATATTTTGGGAAATTTTAAGACACAAGGTATGAAACCATCAGATAAATCAATAAACTGATGCTGTATTATTTATCCTTCTTAGACTTGAAAATCATGTGTTTGTAAATGAGGTGATTACTTTTGTTTTTATTTTTCATTTTTAATTATTATGAGTACATAATAGTTGTATATATTTATAGGGTACATATGATGTTTTGATATAGGCATCCAATATGAATTAATCAAATCAGGGTAATCGTGGTACCTATCACCAAAGGCATTTATCATTTCTTTGTGTTAGGAGCATTCCAATTCCACTCTATTAGTTATTTTAAAGTGTACCCTAACTTATTGTTGATTATAGTAACTTTGTTGTGCTATCAAATATTGTTCATTCTATTTAACTATATAACTATTTTTGTACCCCTTAACCACCACAACTTTATACACCCTCCCTGCTACCTTCTCAACCTCTGGTAACCTTTGTTCTACTCTCTGTCTCCATGAGATTCATTGTTTTTAATATTTAGCTCCCACATATGAGTGAGAATATGTGAGATTTAGTTTTCTGTGCATGGCTTATTTCACTTAACATAATGTGCTCCAGTTCCACCTGTGTTGTTACAGAGGGCAGGATATCATTGTTTTCTTTTGGCTATATAATATTCTGTTGTGTATATGTACCACAATTTCTTTATCCATTCATCCATTGTTGGACACCTAGGTTGATTCCTAATCTTGGCTATTGTGAATAGTACTACAATAAACATGGGAGTGCAGACATATTTTCAGTATACTGAATTCTCTTCTTCTGGATATATATCTACCAGTGGGATTACTGGGTCATATGTTAGTTCTATTTTTAGTTTTTTGAGGAACCTCCATACTATTCTCCATAGTGGTTTTACTAATCTATAATACATTCTCATCAACAGTGTACAAGGATGCCCCTTCCTTCATATCATCACCAGCATTTGTTATTGCCTGTCTTTTTAATAAAAGCCATTTTAACTGGAGTGAGATGATATTGCATAGTAGCTTTGATATTTATTTCTATGATGACTAATGATATTGAGCATTTTTTCATATAGCTGTCAGTCATTTGTATATCTTCTTTTGAGAACTGTCTACTCAGATCCTTTAACCATTTTAAAATCAGATTATTTGATTATTTTTCCTTTGAGTGTTTGGAGCTCCTTATATATTCTGGTTATTAGTCTCTTCCCAGACAACAGTTTGCAAATATTGTTTCCTATTCTGTGGATTATCCCTTCATTTGGTTGATTTCCTCCTTTGCTTGTGCAGAAGTCTTTTTAGCTTGATGTGATCCCATTTTTCCAGTTTTACTTTGATTGCCTGTACTTTGGGAGTATTACTCAAGAAGTCCTTTCCCAGACCAATGTCCCAAAGCCTTTCCCCAGTGTTTTCTTTTATTAGCTTTCAGGTCTTAGATTTAAGTCTTTGATCCATTTCAATTTGATTTCTTCTGCATATGGATATCCAGTTTTCCTGCCACCATTTTTTTTTTTTTTGAGACAGAGTCTCTCTTTGTTGCCCAGGCTAGAGTGAGTGCCGTGGCGTCAGACTAGCTCACAGCAACCTCAAACTCCTGGGCTCAAGCGATCCTCCTGCCTCAGCCTCCCGAGTAGCTGAGACTACAGGCATGCGCCACCATGCCCGGCTAATTTTTATATATATATATATTAGTTGGCCAATTAATTTCTTTCTATTTTTGTTTTATAGTAGAGACGGGGTCTCACTCAGGCTGGTTTTGAACTCCTGACCTTGAGCAATCCGCCCGCCTCGGCCTCCCAGAGTGCTAGGATTACAGGCGTGAGCCACCGTGCCCGGCCCTGCCACCATTTTTTGAAGAGACTATCCATCCCGCAATGTATGTTCTTGACACCTTTGCCAAAGATAAGTTTACTAAAAGTGTGTGGATTTATTTCTGGATTCTCTAGTTTGTACCCTTGGTCTATGTCTCTCTTTTTATGCCAGTATCATGCTGTTTTGGTTACTACAACTCTGTAGTCTAACTTGAAGTCAAGCAATGTCATTCCTCTAGTTTTGTTCTTTTGCTCAGGATGACTTTGGCTATTCTGGGTCCTGTGTGTTTCCACGTAAGTTTTAGGATTATTTTTTATATTTCTGTGAAGAATATCACTGGTATTTTGATAGAGATTGCATTGAATCTGTAGATTGCTTTGGATAGTATGGACACTTTAGCAATATTGATCTTCCAATCAATGAGCATGCAATATCTCTTTATTTTTTTGTGTCCTTTTCAAATTTTTTCATCAACGTTTTATAGTTTTTATTACAGAGAACTTTCACTCCTTTGGTTAAATTTATTCCTAGGTATTTTATTTTATTTATAGCTATTGTAAATGGGATTACTTTCTTGGTTTCTTTTTTAGATTATTTACTGTTGGCATATAAAAATGCAACAGATTTTCTGATTTTTGTATGTTGATTTTGTATCCTGCAACATTACTGAATTTGTTTATCAGTTCTAATAGTTTTTTTTTTAATTTCAGATTATGGCAGCACAAATGTTTAGGTTACATATATTGTCTTTGCCCCACCTGAGTCAGAGCTACAAGTGTGTCCATACCCCAGATGGTGTGCACTTCACAATTAGTATGAATTTTACCCTTCCCCTCCCTTCACCCACCTGCTCAACACCCAATGAATGTTACTACTATATGTGCACAATTAAGTGTTGATCAATTAATTCCAATTTGATGGTGAGTACACGTGGTCCTTGTTTTTCCATTATTGTGATACTTCAGTTGGTAGAATGGGCTCCAGTTCTATTCAGGATAAGACAAAAAGTGCTAGATTACCATTGATTTTTTTTGTGGCTGAGTAGTACTCCATGTTATACATATGCCATATTTTATTAATCCACTAGTGTTGATGGACACTTGGGTTGTTTCCACATCTTTGCAATTGTGAATTGTGATACTATAAACATTCTAGTGTAGACATCTTTTTTATAGAATGTCTTTTTTCCTTTGGGTAGATGCCCAGTAATGGGATTGCTGGATCAAATGGTAATTCTACTTTTAGTTTTTTGAGGTATCTCCATATTATTTTCCATAGAGGTTGTACTAGTTTATAGTCCCACCAGCAGTGTCTGGGTGTTCCTATCTCTCCACATCCATGACAACATTTGTTGTTTGGGGACTTTTTGATAAAAGCCATTCTCACTGGAATTAAGTGATATCTCATTGTGGTATTGATTTGCACTTCCCTGATGATTAGAGATATTGAGCATTTTTTCATATGTTTCTTGGCCATGAGTGTGGCTTCTTTTGAAAAGTTTCTGTTCATGTCCTTTGCCCACATTTTAATGGGGTTGCTTGATTTTTTCTTGCTGATTTTCCTGAGTTCTATGTAGATTCTAATCATCAGCCCTTTATCGGATGTGTAGCATGCAAATATTTTCTCCCATTCTGTAGGTTGTTTGCTCTCATGATAGTTTCCTTGGCTGTGCAGAGCTTTTTAAATTGATCAGGTCTCATTTATTTGTTTTTGTTGTTGCTGTGATTGCCTTTGGGGGTCTTCATAAATTCTCTGCCTAGGCCAATGTCTATAAGTGTTTTTCCAACATTTTCTTCTAGAATTCTTTGTGGAATCTTTAGGTTTCTCCAGAGGTAAGATTATATCATCTGCAAACATGGAAGATTTGACTTTTTCCCTTCCAGTTTGGATGTCTTTTAATTCTTTTTCTTCTCTGATTGCTTTAGCTAGAACTTCTAATACTGTGTTGAATAATAGTGGTGAAAGTGGGCATCCTTATCTTGTTCTAGATTTTAGAGGAAAGGCTTTCAGTTTTTTCCCATTTAGTATGATACTAGCTGTGGATCTGTTATATACAGCTTTTATTGTGTTGAGGTAAGTTCCTTCTATGACCAGTTTATTGAGAGTTTTTATCATGAAGGGATTTTGAATTTTACCAAATGCTTTATCAGCATCAATTGAAATGATCACATGATTTTGTGTCTTTAGTTCTGTTGATATGATGTATCACATTGATGATTTGCATATGTTGAGTCATTCTTGCATCCCTGGGATGAGTCCCACTTGATCATGATAAATAATATTTTTAATGTGTTGTTGAATTCCATTTGCTAGTATTTTGTAGAGGATTTTTGCATCTATATTTATCAGATATATTGGCCTATAGTTTTCCTTTTTTGTTGTGTCTTTGTCAAGTTTTAGCATCAGAGCTATACAGACCTCATAGATGAGTCTGGAAGTATTTGATCCTCCTCAATTTTTTGGAATAGTGTAAGTAGGATTGATATAGGATCTTCTTTGAATGCTTAGTAGAATTCAATAATGAAGCCATTAGGTCCTAGGCTTTTCTTTGATGGGAGATGTTTTATGACTGCTTCTCTCTTGTTATTTGTTATTGCTTTATTCAGCTTTTGGGTTTCTTCCTGGTTCAATCTTGGTAGGTTGTATATGTCTAGGAATTTCTCCATTTCTACTAGGTTTTCCAATTTAATAGCATTGAGTTGCTCAAAGTAGTCTTTAATTATCCTTTGGATTACTGCAGTATCAGTTGTAATGTCTCCTTTTTCATCTCTGATTTTATTTGGGTCTTCCCTCTTTTTTCTTAGTCTGGCTAAACGTATGGCAATTTTGTTCATCTTTTCAAAAACTAAACTTTTTGTTTTGTTGATCTTTTGTATTATTGTTTTGGTTTCAATTTCATTTATTTTTGTTCTGATATTTTTTATTTCTTTTTTCTACTAATTTTGGGTTTGGATTGCTCTTCTTTTTCTGGTTGTTTGAGATCCATCATTAGGTTTTTTATTTGAAGTTTTTCTAATTTTTGATGTAGGCACTTATTGCTATAAACTTCCCTCTTATTGCTTTTGCTATATCCCACAGGCTTTGATATGTTGTGTTTTCATTTTCATTTGTTCTGAGAACTTTTTAAATTTCCTTCTTAATCTCTTCATTGGCCCACTGCTTATTCAGGAGCATATTGTTTAATTTCCATGTGTTTATATAGTTTTGATGTTCCTCTTGTTGTTAATTTCTAGTTTTATTCCACTGAGGTCAGGGAAAATACTGAATATGATTTCAGTTTTTTAAAAATTTTTAAGACTTGTTTTGTGGCCTAACATATGGTCTATCCTTGAGAATGATCCATGAGCTGAGAAAAACATGCATTATGCAGCTGTTGGATGAAACATTTGATAGATATCTACTAGGTCCATTAAATCTACAGTGCAGATAAGTCCACTGTTTC
The DNA here is from genome assembly GCA_008750895.1 of Mirza zaza. Taxonomy (NCBI): domain Eukaryota; kingdom Metazoa; phylum Chordata; class Mammalia; order Primates; family Cheirogaleidae; genus Mirza; species Mirza zaza. The sequence goes on from VSMD01098889.1 coordinate 30,858, forward strand.
TTTGTTGATTTTCTGTCTGAATAATATGGCCAATGCTTAAAGTGGGGTGTTGAAGTTTTCAGTGATTATTGTATTAGGGTCCATCTCTCTCTTCAGATCTGATAATGTTTGCTTTGTATATTTGGATGCTCCAGTGTTGGGCGCATATATTTAGTAACACTATAACTTCTTGCTGAAGTGACACTTTATATAATGATCTTCTTTATCTCTTTTGACAGTTTCTGTCTTGAAATTCATTTTATATGATAGAAGTGCAGCTATTCTGCTCTTCTGTGATTTCCATTTGCATGGAATAACTTTCTCCATCCCTTTATTTTTATTCTATGTGTGTCTTTATAGGTGAAGTGTGTTCCTTGTAGACAACATATAGTTGGGTCTTACTTATTTTTTAATCCATACTACCACTCTATATCTTTTGATTGGAGAGTTTAGTCTATTTACATTCAATGCTATCATTGAGAGAGAAGAACTTACTACTGCCATGTTGTTATTTGATTTCCTGTTGTTTTGTGATCCTTCCTTCCTTCCTTCCTTCCTTCCTGATGATTTTCTTTGGTAATATCTTTTAATTTCTTGATTTTTTATTTTTTGTGTATTTGTTGCAGGTTTTATGATTTGAGGTTACCATGGGGCTTGCAAAAAATCTTATAACCAATTATTTTAAAAATATGACAACTCTGCTTACAAACAAAAAAATAAATGAGTAAAAAGAAATACAATAGAAATTCTACACTTTATCTCCATTCCCTGCTGCTTTTTAACTTTTTGTTTTTTCAAACTATATCTTTTTATACTATCACTCAAAAAGTTGTTATGTTTGGTAGGTTTGTCTTTTATTCCTCCTACTCAAGATATAAGTTGCTTATACACTGTAATTACAGCACTGGAGTATTCTGTATTGGTGTACCTATTGCTACCAGTGATCGTATACTTTCAGATTTTTTCTTGTTAATTAATGTCTTTTACATTCATACTGAAGAGCTGCTTCTAGCATTTCTTGTAGGACAGGTCTGGTGTTGATGTAATCCCTCAGCTTTTGCTTGTCTGGGAAAGGCTTTATTTATCTTCATGTTTGAAGGACATTTTTGCAGGACATATTATTTTGGATTAAGATTTTTTTCCTTCAGCACTCTGAATATGTCATGTCACTCACTCTTAACCTGTAAGGTTTCCATTAAGAATTCTGCTGTCAGACATATATATGTTTATTATATGTTTGCATTGGTCTCTATCTTTCCTTTATATGTTATTTTTTTCTTGCTTCTCTTAGGTCCTTTTCTTTATCTGTGACCTTATAGAGCTTGATTATTAAGTGCATCAAGGTAGTTTTGTTTGGGTTAAATCTGCTTGGTATTCTATTTCTCTCTTGTACCTGAATATTGACATCTTTCTCTAGGTTTGGAAAGTTCTATGTTATTATTTCTTTGATAAAACTTTCTACCCCAATCTCTTTCTCTACCTCCTCTTTAAGGCCAATAACTCTTACATTTGCCCTTTTGAGACTATTTTCTAGATCTTGTACGTGTGCTTCACTTATTCTTTTTTCTTTTCTGAGTATTTTCAATAGCCTGTCTTCAAGCTCACTAATTCTTTCTTCTGCTTGATAAATTCTGCTGTTAAGAGACTCTGATTCATTTCTTAGTTTGTCAATTCAATTTTTCAGCTCCAGAGTTTCTGCTTGCTTTTATTTTATTATTTCAATTTCTTTGTTAAATTTCTCTGGTATACTTCTTAATTCCTTCTCTGCGTTGTCTTGAAGTTCCTTGAACTTCATCAGGATAGCTATATTGAATTCTTTGTTTGAAATGTCACCTATCTCCATTACTCCAAGATTGGTTACTGGTACCTTATTTAGTTCGTTTGATGAGGTCATGTTTTCCTGGATGTTCTTGATGCTTATGGATGTTTCTCTGTGTCTGGGCATTGAAGGGTTAGGTATGTATTTTAATCTTTGTAGTCTGAGCTTTTTTGAACCCTTCCTTCATGAAAAGCCTTTTCAGATATTCAAAAGGAATTGAGTGTTGTGATCTAAGTCTTTGCTTACTACAGCTGTATCAACCCTGGGGATACCCCAAACTCAGTAATGCTATGCCTCTTGCAGACTCCTGGTGGTACTGCCTTAGTAAACTTGGGTAAGATAAGGGAGAATTCCCTGGATTACCAGGCAAATTCTATCACTATCTTCCCTTACTCTCTGCTGGGCTGCTAGAGTTGGAGGAGGAGTAATGTGGGCACTCCCTTGTGGCCATTACAGCTAGGACTGCACCAGGTCCCACCTGAAGCCAACTTAGGCTCACCCTAAGCCTGTGGTTACTATTACTTGGTTACTGAAAGAATGAATGACTGACCCAAAGGACACATTTCACACACAGGCTACATGAGAGCAACAGGAATGGTTTATTCACCCGGGTGCGGGTGGGCTGAGTCCGAAAAGAGAGTCAGTACAGAAGGGGGTTTAGTGAGAGTTTTTATAAATGGGGATAGCTGACCCCCTCCCACTTGCCCTGTTCAGTTCTTTGTTTCTGGACCAAACTGTCAGGTGAAGAATTGCTTCCTGCTATGTGCAGCAGAGGACGGTGGGCAGAAAAGCTGTTTGTAGTAAATTCTTCTTCAAACAAACAACTCCTACTACCCCTTTGCCCCAGTCACATCCATCCTTCTGTTCTGGCATCATCCTACTCAGGAGAGCTAGAGAGGGATAGCCTTCGCCTCCATCATGGAGGGAGGAGGAAGGAATGCTGGCTGCAGATGTCTGTCAGATCTACTAGGGAGAGACAAACTTCCTCTCTATCAGGGAGGGAAGGGGAAGGAATGCTGGCTCTAGCCTTCTGCTACATCTACAAAGTCCAGGGACCCTGAAACTCCTGCTGCTATTGTTTTACAAGCCTAAGTTTTACATTAATCACATTCTGTCCTATACATACTTTTTGGGTTCCCACCTGGAGCAAATCTAACAGCTACCTCTGATGTTTATTCAAAGTCCAAGGGCTCTTCAGTCAACAGGTAGTAAATCTTGCCAGAATTGGATCCTTCTTTTCAGGGAGACATGTTTACTTCTGGCCCAAAGTGGGTTTAGAAATGTCTTCCAGGAACTAAGACCTGGAATCAGGGGCTTGAGGAGCCCACTTGGTACTTTATTTTACTGTGGCTGAGCTGGTACCCAAGTTATAAAGCAAAGTCCTCTGAACTTTTTCCTTTCCTTTCCTCAAGTGGAAAAAGACTCTCTCTGAGCTGCACTGCCTTGTAGTTGGGGGAGGGGTAACACAGGCACTGGCTTAGCCACCACTGCTGCTGTCTCACTGGGTCATGTGCACCCCAAGTTCACTGGCCTTGAGCCAGCACAGCCACAGGAATTCCCCAAGAACTGCAGCCTTTGTGGCCTGACTGCCTTGTGAATTTATTCCAGCTCCAAGGCCACTTTTTGTCAGCTGGTGATGGGGCTAGCCAGAACTTGAGTTTTGGGGCAGAAGATTTCTTTCTGGCTAGGCTGGCCTAAATGCTCCCTCTGTGTGTGCTGGCAGATTTCTGACTTGTGCTGTATTCCACTGTGACAGAGAGACCTTGGGTTCCAATGACTTTTCTGCCCCATCAGTGCCTCTTTCTTTGATAGAATGTTAAAACCAGGTACTATGATCACTCACCTGATTTTTGGTTCTTTTGAAGGTGCTTCCTTGTGTGGCTAGTTGTTGAATTGGGCATTTGTGCAGAGAGACAATTGCTTCAGGTTTCTAATTAGTCCATCTTTCTCGGCCCTATATCCATTTCACTATTTCAATCCTTGCAGTACTCCTACAGAGTGGGATATACTGTGTCTCCCCCAAAACAGACAATTCTTACTTCGCTTATATGTATCTGAATCAATTTAACATCAAACTCCTACTCTGAAGACTTTTTAATCTTGGCAAAATCTTCTCTTCTACAGCTATTCATTTGAAGGTGATTTCTTTTGTTATTTGTTGGTCTTTTGTGTATGGGACTTCATTTCTTAAGGGAAGATTATAGCATAAAAATTATATAAATATATTTAATACTTTTTTACATATAGTAAAGAAATGAAATTTAAAAGACAATAATTTTTTTTAATGCAGCATCCACCAATTTAGGGGTTACTGATATTCTCCAGAACACATTCCTAAGATAATCAGAGGCAGATGGCTGCCAACTGTTGTTAGGTTTACTTCACAATAATCTTATATCATGTAGTCTAATCCAAAAATACTAACTTAAATGTACTCAAATCTGAGACATGGTCAAATCATGGTCAAATTGTGGGGCAATTTATTTCAATGTCCAAGGAAGTAGATGGATACATAGGGAACTCATTTAGCTGTAGTTTATTTTATGGAGACTAGATCATCATATGTCTAGGTGTCTTTAAAGACACTTAAAAGTCCTTGGAGTGAGGGCAGTACATAAAATCTAAAACAGATGTTTTTCCTCTTAAACCTCAAAACAATCCTAACCCCTTTCTCTCTGTCCAACTCTGCTCAAGATTTCTTCACTAGAAGACTGTTCCTATCCAATTCATATGCAATCTAAGAGGACTAACTTTAACAAGTCCACATTCTTTAACTTTTAAATCGGCTTGCCACTGTTCATACCAACAGAATTCCACAATCTTTCCAGGCTCGTTAGCATGTTTATCCCAGCTGGAAGCTGCTTAACTCTCCCTGCAGATGTACAGTAAATCTCACTCTTTAGTAATTTTATTTTCTTAAAATCTGCACCTTTTCCCTCAGATCCTAGAGATTCCCACTCCAATTTGAGATCAAGAATTTATAGTTATTCAAAATAATGCTTGGTAAATATGATTATTGGCAATGAAAGATAATTGAAAAAGGTATTTTTGTTTAAAACTGTTGGCTTGAAAGTACACATTCAAGCCCAGTACAGTAAAAGTAAAGGGACCTTTTTTATGGCATAAAACAACCAGAGAACAAGAAAGGAGCAGCACAGTTTATGAAAGCTAGAAAGCAGATGGTATCTGATAATTGACCTAACAGACCTGAAAAATCTGAAACCCAAGCCAGAAGGAGAAAAAGATAAGAAGCAATATGATTTGTACCACAGAATCTGCAAAATGCTCAGGAATTAGCAGCATCAGTCACCTCTGTAAATGGGACAAGAGCTGGAGTTAAAAACAGAATTGGTTAAAACTTGTTTAAGAAGAGTCTCCCTCAGATTTCCATTATTATTCCATGTAGCCAAGCAATTGCTTCTCCCTACCCTAGCAGAAGATGTGAGTTTTAATCTCTATATATCGTTTTTCAAAAACTTCTGAACTGGGGGATATTAGGCATAGTTGAAAACAGGGACACTGTATTGAACAAATGGAAATTAAGTTAAAATATACATACTGAAATTTCACTTCTTCAGTGTTTTTCCCCAACCTGGCTCACAGAATGCTGATGTTAAGTCTATATTCTCCAGGTAGTAGGTCAGAAGAGCCATTTCTAGCAAATCTGACTGCGCTTAAGAAATGACTTCAATAAAATGACACATTTTGAGAGTCACATTTAAATTCCTTGACTTATTCTATGTTGAAGCCTATAATCAGCAAGTTCCACCAAAGTTCATATTTTATCCAACATAAGTGGATAGCCCATGGGAACTCCAGAGATTTGAGAAAAGTATGAAAGACAGAGGCCAATGCAAACAGAAAAAAAAAAATTACTTGGAAGGAACTATGCACTTTTAAGAAAATTGTTAAAAAAACAAACTGGCCTTAATGACTTTGGCAGTATAAGAGGAGACATTACACGTAAGAAGAGTAGAATAATATTTAAACACAACTGGCAGACAAAAAAATTATTGGAAATTAACAACATGATAGAAGAAAATAAAAATGCAATGGAAAGTTTAGAAGATAAACCTGGGGAAATCCCTCAGAAAGTAAAGGATTAAGATAAAGAGTTGGAAGAGAAAAAAAGTAAGAAAAATTAGAGGACCATCCAGGCGATCTAATATCCTACTAAGATTGCAGGAAAAAGCAGTGAAAATGGAGAGAATAGGATGGAATAGGATAAGAAAAGACCAAAGAAATAACTCAATAAGGTTTTCTCAAATGGAAGAGCATGGATTTCTAAACCGAAGAGTTCCAGTAGGCAATCAGCACAGTGGAAGGAACAGGCCCATACTGAGATACATTGTGGTGCAATTTTGGAACATTGAAGCTATGGAGAAAACCCTAAAGTTTGCCAGAGAGAAGGAACACACCAAGGATAAAGAATCAAATGGTACCCCCATAATATGCCAAAATAAAAAAAAAAGAATCAAATGGCACTGAACTTCTGACAAACAAGAGGAAGCTGGATGATGATATTTTTACAAAGTTTATCCCCTGTTCAATCCTTATCAGGAAGCTACTGGAGCATGCGCTCTTCCAGAAAAGGGAGTACAGCATAAAAGGGAAGTATTGGGATCAAGGAAACCAGGGACCCCATGCAAGACAGAGGAGAAAGAAATCCCTAAGGTGACAGTGAAAGGAAAACACACTACATGATGGCAAAATCAGCCCCTCCATCCTATGACTAGCCCTGTATCTCAAGTGTTAGAGAGGAAGAAAGTTAAAATGCTAACAAATAATGAGTCCTTAAGGTTTTACTGGAAAATTACTGAGACTTCTTTCAAGCAGTGTGCATTGGTTTTAAAACGTCCACAAATCCTTTGAAACTCTTTCCTTCAAGAGATAGACATTAATTTCTTCTCTACTTGTATGCTAGACTGAGTGACTTACAATGAAAAGTAAAAGTGAAAGTGATGAGTTTGGTCTTCAGAGTCTAGCGTAGTAAGAGAAGTGAGGTCAGGAAGTTTGCCTTTGTGTGTGGTTGCGGTGGAGGCTGTGCGTGAGAAAGCCTCATCTTTCTTATGTAGAAGTCAAAAAACATGTTAGGTACAGAAATGCAATAAATACCAGAAGAAGATTACAAGAGTAGAGAGAAGATGTTGATATGACACAGGAGATGGCAGCAGTTGTGGAGGGGAGGGAAGGTAGGCAGATGATTTACACTCTTATCTGACTCTTTAAACTGCTTGCATGAATACAGTTTTAAAAAGTAAATTAAATAAGAAAGGAGAAGCAAGATAATTACTAAAATAATCACTAAAATGTATGGAAGGAATCTGTAAATGTTACCAGTGATGCTAATCATGCTTTATGCCTTTTGCATGCCTAATTCTCTTCAAGGAGTCCCCCAAATATGGTCATTACATCTACAGAAAGAAATATCTACATGACATTAAGCTCTGGTTAAAATCTTCTGGTGTTTTCTGAACTGATTCAAAATATGTCTATGACTAAAATCATAATGATATTCTCTTTGACAAGAATCTTTTAGTGTTCTGAGATGAAATAAATCTTTAGCTATCACTTTAATTAGCTGTGGTAGCTATTTTTTTCCTCTATTAATTGAAAGTATGAAAAACAATTTTAGTTTTTGGATAGATTTCCTTCATTTTAGCCTTTGCTTCTATTTACAATGTCACTCAAAACAAATTTAAGGCAGGAGCAATTTGATTTAATAAATATTTATCCAGTGTTTATTACATGATTATAGATAGTCTAGTGGGAGCAGGGAAGACCTGTAACCAAATAATTATAATGCAATGGGATTTGTACAAAGATTCATATAATGAACATGTCAGAGAAATAGTAGAGGGGCAATTTGCCTGGGAGCTGCCTCAGCTATGTATAGAATGAGGCAAGATATAAAGTGACAAAATTAAGGAGTAGGAAAAGATGATAAGGGAAAGTTTTAGAGAACGTGAACACTGAAGAGACTTTTTGAAGACTGTTTGTCAGTTGTAAAGAAGAGGAAGAGCATTACAGGAAGAAGAAATAGAATGTGAAAAGACAGAGAGACTCCAGTGTATTGTGTATTCAGAAAGGAAACTAGCTCAGCATTGTACCTGCACTGGGCACAAGGGCTGGAGAGAAAGACAAAAGGAGGTCACAGAAGGCTTCATTCATCATCATAGGGGACTTATACTTAGCGATGTGATGTGGGGAGGAAAGACATTGGTGATGCCATTGGGTATGTATGGATCATTCTGGTGAAGGATTTGTTTTACTTTATGTAATGACTATCATATAAACAGAGAAAAATCAAATTGTATAATAAACCACC